>JANRMR010180890.1:0-11683 GCA_025434825.1 Bergia sp. 'catenularis' | reverse complement strand
CCCCCCCCCCCCCCCCCCCCCCCCCCCCCCCCCCCCCCCCCCCCCCCCCCCCCCCCCCCCTATTTAATTCAGCAGAATATCAGAAAGTTATCAGTGCGACACTCAATTTCTTTAACTCGTATATCTTTAGCACAAATGAGAAAAATAATTTTCAGGTTTTATCATAATAACATTGTCTGTCTTGCAATAAGACCAACTGAACAATAACTGTCTTGCATTAAGACTCACTGATTTGTTATTAAAACTGTATGAAAGTCATACTTCAGCTTAGTCAATTTCGTAAATATTCTATTAAACCCCCGGTGGGCTTATTTATTTTCAGCATTTTTGAGGGGGGGGGAGCTTAATAGAGAAATTACGGTATATCAAGAAGTTCAACAGCTCATACTAAAATAAGAGTGTTGTAAAAGCATCGTTTCGTCTTTATTTAACACAGGTGAATCATTAGCCTTTCTTCGTTGTGATATTAAGAGTTATTTCTGTGTAAAATCTTGTTGGTCAAGCATACAAAGTCTTTCACACCTCATACTCCATATCAGTTACTGACGTGACGTGACGTTAGAGCCAAACAACTGGACACTTCACAGCCACACGGGTCGCTACAAAGTCTACTGATTTTAGATTTCTATAAATCTATAGATACAAGATATACGAGGGTTCTTATTTATTTCTGTCTTAAGCCATCTGGGATGCATTGTCACCATGCATTTTTACCATTCCTTGTAATTCAGCCATGTCCGCTGAACGCTACAATGAGAATGATATACAATCCCAAATACAATTCCGAGCCAGCCCGCCATATCACCCTAAACAAAGACCACCAGTTCAACTGGGAAATAATCAATTCAGCCACACATTGGAAAACAAGAAAGTTTCTTGAAGCAATTTACATTGCAAATTTAAAGCCCTCGCTGAATAAGCAAATTCAGTGCTCTGAATTGTCCATCTTCCCAAGGGGAATAACTTAAGAATCGCTTTTGTTCACTAACTTTTAAACACTGAAGCCAAATGAACCGCGCAATACCTGATGATGGTTAAGTTGACCGAAAACGTTTGTTTTATATCTTTTAAATTTTTAGCCGTATTTTTATATATAGAATGAATATAAAACATTACATTCTTACGTTCAAACAATGGGGAGGCATGAAACATTGAAAGGGACCCATAGTTTCAGTTATTTTCCATAACAATAGGCCATTTCTACCTTTCTTCTCCTTTTTTTCGTATCCTCCACGCACGTGCATTAAACAAAAGGTTGACTGGATTCATTTCTTTGATAGTGGCTGCAGTGTCCCATTGTCGTCAATGACCACAAACAAAGCCAAACAAAGGCACCTGCATTTTATCTCTTACAATGTCAATGTCTGAATAGATTATCGTAATAGTCTACTTTATGGTCTTCCAAAAACGCAGATTGATAAACTCCAACACGTTCATAATGCCGCCACACGACCAATTCGCACAAATTCTGTCATCCTTCAGGGTCTTCACTGGCTACCTGTTAAATATTGTATTGACTTCAAGATTCTACTTCTTTCATTTAAATGTCTTCTTAGCTGTGCCCCATCCTACCTAAGTGATCTTCTCAAATCCGTCCGAAGTCCAAGTATGAACTCCGCTCTAATGTCAAACCAAAGACCTCTGTCACTCTTGGTGGCAGAACCTTCCAGTCTGCTGCACCGAAACTCTGCAACAACCAACCACCTACACTTCGCACGATCGACTCTTTGCCTGCTTTCAAAACTGCCTTAAAAACCTATATTTTTAAACTAGGGTTTTAAGAGCTTAAATAATATTTTATTTTTTTCCCCTACTAGTTATATTAAGACTTACCATAGTTTATAAATTGTGATGCGCGCGTGCACATATACACATGTAACACGCGCAATATAATTTTTTTATTTATTCATTTTATTCACATTTCACTGTTAACTTCAGGCCCGCTAAAAACGTTGCAATGGATTTTAGTGGCGGCGGGCTCGTTACTATATCGAAAGGAAAATTAAAATCAATAATCTCATACTTGACTAAAACTCTTTCTCCATTTTTCAATAGTCACTCAGCTACTTAAACCACGAACAAAAAGTCTATCACAGAACCTTCTCAATTGTTTGCCCTTGCTCGTGGAACGCGATGAACTCAAAAGAGCTAAATCCTCGGATAGTTGTTTAAAAACGTCAAAAAATTCTAGGACCTTCATTAAGACACGATGTCAGCGTTTTCGCTGATCCTTTACATACAAACAGGAATATGATATATGATTATACTGACATGATACATATGAGTAAAATATAGATGACCCTTTCCATATAAGGAACCCGCTTCAGATCATGATTCTCGTAGACTGACCCAGGGGTGGTGTGTCAGTGCGAATGAAAAAGCTGTGGCGAAAGAAAAGTGATGGGGACAAGAGACCTCCTTTCTTCCCCTTTACTTGTCTTTCGGGCGCCTCCGAGTTTTCGCTCGCCCTAACAAACCATCCCTGGGTCAGTCTCCGAGGATTGCTTCATATCTGAGGCTAAGAACCTAATACCGTTCAATGGGTCTGCGTTTGATGCTATCATATTCAAATGTCACTTTATCGGGGCGGAATCAGAAATTTTAAAAAGGAGTGACGGTACCCAAAATTATGGAAAAGGAGCCCGAAAAAGGTAACTGTGCTCCAAAAGAGATGTTTTCAGTATTTTTCTTATAAAATGTTTGTGTTTTTCTTATAAAAATTAAAACCGCTGCAATTCACATCTACCTCAACATGTATGCTTGTCTTTTTCCGATGGAATCTTCAGTGAAAATGATCCTCTAGAAGTGGTAATTTTCCAGAGAACTGAAATCCGTGGAAGCCAAAAATAACTGTTGAAATGAAAGCAAAATCTTCTTCTGTATTACAGGGGCTCTTTCATGGCCGAGTCAACGGATTTTCTTTTTCAGAGATTTTTTTTATGTTCTTTATCCACATAATTTCGAAAGAAAAAAACTCAATTCACCAGTAAGAGTGTAACTTCTATCAAGCCGTTCTAAAGCAATTTATTAGATTGTCTTCCGGCCCGGAAGACAAGATTCAACGACTAAAATCCGATTTTTAAAATCGCCGCCTAAAACAGACCATCCGTAGCAATTACTTTTTGAAAAACTTCAATTGGTATCTGAACAGTGCCTGTTACGAGATATTTTAGCTTGAACAGCTTTTTTGTCAATAAATTCCTGAGCATGCCCAAAGACACGAAAGAGCCCTTTTTCACAGAATTTACAACTGATCATGACCGCCACGAAAAGCGTCAATTTTGTTATTGTCTCACTCCAACGTGTTAGTCGTCACTGAATTCTATAGTGACATCTACTGGCAGCAGCGCTCTTGAATCTCGCATACCTTCAACTTGGCTCAACTTGTCATACGCAAACTATTTTTGTAACCCACACAACCCTTGCAATTGGTTCAGTAGCTCAGCTAGTAAAGCAGCGGTCTGCTAACACGTCATCCAAAATTATTTTTTCACTTACTCAAAGGCTTCACTCTATATGTGTAAATCTCTGGTGTAAATTAATAACCGTTACCATTGCCGAATCGATTCGCGGGAAACCCGACACATGCAAAAATCAGGGCAGCTTATAAGACTGCCAGAAATGTGAATTGAAACCAAACGAAACTTCCTCAAAGACTTAATGACTTTCTCAAACAACAGGAGGGAAATTCATTTCAACTCCTTCCGAAAACAAGATAGGAGAATATTACATGTATCTTCTCTCGGTCTTCAGCAATTCGATTTGCATGCATGGAGATTAAGAAAATTAAAACCAGCAGTACCACGGATAAATGTGAGACACTTCGTTTTCATATGTCTGATATGATGACAGACTGGAACTTCTATAATTGAACCAACGAAGAATTGATTCACGAATGAATAGAAATGTTCATGAATATTTAAACTAAGCTGCGATTTTAGAATTTGTGCGTCAAGTATTCATTAAAACGTACGCAAGATGGTAAAGAAAGATCAAAAATGTCTTTCTTTTTTGTTCTTTTGTGTGAGGTCCTTGCAAGAGGATAACGAAGTAACGAGTCCATCGACTGGATTTGGATAAGAAAAACATTCTGTACTATATATACACCAATTTTCTAATAAACATTAATTCAAACTAAAGCCATAACTGTTTGCACTCACTTATATCATGTCAAAACACAAACAAACTCGACAGAAGAATTTATCAAAGATATTTATGAAAGATATTTTAAAATGCGCTCGTGACAGTTTACTGTCAAATCTTGACTTCCTTTCATACAATAATGAAATATTAAACTGGTGAATTCCTTCGAAGAAGTTCTACTTGCTGGAAATTTAGAAATTACTGGAGTCATTAAATAACAAAAATAATCATCGAGACGTCGAGTTTCGGTTCTATAAACTGACTATAACTCACTTCGCTTTCTCCTTTCCTAATACCTGACTACCATTTCGTCTAAAATAAACACAAATCCATGTACGAAGACTTAAACAAGAAATTTATGATTTCCGAGATTTACTTCTGCAAATGGAATTGTTTTGATTCACTGTGTGCCCAGCATGAGGTCAGAAAGACCTTGGAATAATTGTAGCATCGAGCTGAAATACTGTAAAGTACTCAAAATAAAAAAAAATGATTTAATTGCAGCTGAACATGAGAAATGAAAAAAAAGTCGTGAATTTATCTTAAAAGAGCGATCAACGCAAATATCTTTCTGTGACTGTTCGACTTGAATCGAGCTTTCCAAGCAGTATTCCGTCGCGAAGACTGCAGTACGGTACAAACAAGACCGGGTAAACTGCATTTTCAAGTCAAAGCAACTTGTTTTGAGAAAATCACATAACTCTAGGTTCCGCTCAATTCATTACCCCAACATGCCACAAAGAGCTGACAAAAAGTGTTCAGTCACACACTGGAGTGCAAAATCACTGTGAAATATTTTTAGCTAACAGAACAATATTTGTTCACATTGTTTCTTCAAATCTGATTGGTGTTTAAAGGATATAATGAATTGAAAGGGCGGTGGTTCGGCAAGCCAGATGTCTGCATGGTTAATACCGGGCGGGCGGGGGTGTGAGACATCGAAATTTTCGACTGAAGACAGGTGCAAGCCATTCTGGGCATGCGCAGTGCAATATTGAAATCTGCATATTTTAATGTTTTGGTTTTTCAGAGCGCTCGCTCTGCTAGTCGCCGCGTGATGTGAATTCTCTCTCGTCTAAGCCTACCTACCGAGCCTAGGAACTAGAGCTACAGTTTGGGAAACGACTGCAATATTTTGTGGAATGTCTTAAAGGAAAGCCAGCAAGCGGAGAGCTGATTAACAGGGTTACAAAATTAAGAAACAAACTGTGGAATCATGATGGATGATCGCGATCCCTTGGCCACAAACGAGAACTTGGTATTTAAAAATTTCACTTGTTTTAATAGTTTGGCAGTATTCCTTTATACCTGTAAGACAAAATATTTCCTTATTATTTTTATTTTCACGATATCCGTTTTCGATTATTTTTTTACGATACAAACATACGGTGTCGGTTTGGGTGTCGCATTTCACCGGGCAATCAGAAAATTTGCGAGTTAGAACGTGCTCTCAACTTCTGGTACAAATATCTTGGCTTTATTTTCTGTCGACGCGAGTCATTTTAACTCATGATAAATCATATTTCGTATAATATATAAATTAGATTTCGTATTTCTAGATTTTTCAAAACATCATCTTCAAAATAAATCTCAAGAAGTAAAGAGAACGAAATTATAACTGGTCCTTCTTCAACTTATTCAGTCTGAGTATTGTACATTCCGTGTTCCTTGTTTACATTCCCTTCTTCAATGAATATTTTGAAGAACTTATTCAGCTTCTTTGGGATTTTTTTGTTGCAAAACATAAAAAAATCCAGAGTTGCTATTGCTATTTTTTGGAAAGGAGACATTTAACAAAATTAATCCGAAACGATCCACGGTGATCAGAGATCGAAGCGAAACAAACTTCCAGCCAGAATCAACTATATTTATTTAATTATAAATGACTTTGGTGCGTCCACTTATATTCGTGGAAAATTCATATAACGCCTAGCTCACGATTTCTCAGTTTCCGTGCAATATACGGAGTTCATGGAAATACTGTAAGGTCAGCTAGAATACTAAACTTTCGGACTTACAACGGCGAAGACTTATCGAAGCATTTCTAATTACTGAGTGCTTGAAACCTGGTTCTGTAAGCAACCAAACGGGTCCTGTTTTCTTTTTACGGCAGCGGATCACTGAACAACACGGTTCAAAGAATTTGAATGGTTGACGAGGTCTCGAAAACACGAATGAAACAGACAACACTTCATACAATTCAAGTCCTGAAATTGACAAGCACTTGTAGTATATAAATTTGTCGCTACATTAAGTTTGGCATCAGTATATAGTAACGAGTATATCACCACGACTTTTTCGTTAAGTCAAAATTGTAGCACCGTCACAAAGATTCCCCAAAACAAGTCACAGGAGATGAAAAAGAAACTATATCCCTGTAGTTTATCAGAAGAATGCTGTGAAGCTGATCCAAAATACAGACATTCTGCTACTGCAGCTTTTCTATAGAAACTATACAAACTCGAAAACATCTCGGACATGCATGCTGTTTCAGTCGACTGGACACCAGCAAACTTGCCCAAGATTATGGATGTGTTGAATTCTTGTGGAAAATGCTTGTTAAAATGTAATCGGTTTTCCAATGAAGATATAAACTCGAGTTCACGCAGAAATTTTAATGTCCTTTGCAGCGCTTTCATGCTTAAAAATTTTTGCGTCGTTTGTTTGTATGCAAGATTTGCATATTTTATACAGATAACAAAACGTGTTTTCTCAGTTTTTTCTTTCCCTATTGTTATGAAAATTGTGTGCCATTTTGAGTTCTCTTATTTACATAGAGCATTCGGTGACAAGTGGCGAGAAAAAATATGAAACTGATTTGCATAAATCCGCTAGCATTTCTCTTCCATTGTCAAAACGTGAATATTTCGGGACAAGATTTTTGCATTCTCTTGCCTTGGTAATTATCGTTCCGAAGTCAACTGGAGAATAGTGTCAAGTTCTTATTTCACTTTAATATTTCAAAAACAGTGGAAATATTTTCTCACATCTCCAGTGGATTGTGGGGGCGTGTTTTGATTTCTCCAAATTTTTTGCAAGGTGACGTTTTTGTCTCCATGGCAGTGTGTATTTTCTTTGATCCCACATTTCAACTGCAAGACTGTTTGTTCGTCTCTCATTTCTGTTCTTTCCACTTATCGAAGAAGTAATTTGTCGCATTGACTACCGCTCATAATCGATGCTCTCTAGGTTCTAAAAATATTAAAGTGACTTAGTGAGGGCTTAACCACCAACATTGGCCGGGTACCTTTTCCTGATCAGCACTTATAAACAGATATAGTAGTTTAAATGTGGTAAATTAAAGTGCTGTGAAAACATCCCAAATAATTCCTTCTGCGCGATAGCGAAATGGACCCTCACGGAGAAAGAGTGTCGGAGAAAGAATCTCTTGACCCGACGGGATTCGAACCCACGACCCCCTCTACCAACTGAGCTCCAAGGCCAGAGCAACGGTGGTTGTGGGTCCCAATCTCACCGGAGTGAGAAGTTCTTCTGTTTCTGATTCTCCATGCCGGCCCGTTTCCTTTCTGGGGCTATTTATTAGAAGGAAAATGTTTACAGCACTTCAACTTCTTATCTTCTTTAAAAACATTTGATCAAGGTGTAAGCCAATTACCATTTATTCACGCGGATAATGACTTTGTTTTTCAGTTTTGGGGCTAAAAGCAACAGACGTGTTATGCACTTGATAAACTGTTCAACTTTATCAAGATATTAAGTCTTTAAGAATTCTCTACCTTCCACCGATATTTCTTCGAGGTCTGGCCGATTTCGCTGTGCCTATAACGAAAATTTTAAAAGTCAAGAATCACTGATTTCCAACACTTCCTTAAATTATAAATGTCTGCACAGACTGAATACGAAAACCGCCGTATTAAATATACACGTCACACTTTAAAATGTCAAAATCGACAGTCGAATATGACAAACTCGACACGATTAAATCCATGTCTAAAAAGAATTAAAACGAGATGAAAAGTTTTAATGGCGCGGACTTTTACTCAGTAAATCTTTAGACAATCGCAGGTAATTCGCTTTGAAATTGAGCGCCAGAAGACAACTGATTATAAACAAAATAATGTTTTAATTTTAGCTTAAATTGGAAAGTTGTTCTTCCATGTCAGTAAGAAATGAAAACAATGCGTATGTTTGTACACTCTCTATACGTTTGAATATGTGTGATTTTAAGTCATTTTTTAGGTTATTTTCAGTTGCATATTAAGTATTACTCATTAAGTACTAAGATAAGATCACTGATACTAAGGAAAAAAGGAGATGAACTCTGAACAAGTTACTATGGTGCATTGACATTATTGATTGTGATACAGTATTTGACAAATCGAAACACAACCCAAGCACTCTCCATTTTCGTACAATTTTATGGGAATACTGTCTGATGTTGCTTGGACCGAAGTCAGCCAGTTATTAAAAGCCTGAGGAACTTCAACCAAACTTTACTGTTTTTAAAAACGGTAAAATTACATGTAAATACATGTAGATAATCTAGTGCAGAGTCGTTCTTTGAAAATGATTTTATTTTTACCATTAACTTCTATTCTTGATTTATCTTTGTGTTTTTATAGTTACGACATTTCAGTATTGTTTATCGGAGTTATGTGTTAACTTTTGAGATTCTATTTGTTTTTCTAGCTCGTTGAACTTACCCTGATATCTTATATATTTTACTCAAAAATTATAACATGTAAAGCCTTTCTACAAAACACCTGTGTACTACATAACTCATACAAAATTAAACTGATTGCAGAACTTCGTTTATTCGGAATACAAATCAGTCCATTTGGAACACGTAACTTGTGCTTCAAATAGAATATCTCCAATTTTTTCTAAATTTCTTTTTCAAGGTCTATCGCGGAAAATGTATTTATAAATTGCCATATACATACATTTGGGGTTAAAAATAACAGTTAGCTGCAGGCAATAGCCAGCAAATCTACTTTTGCTAACCAATTTCCTCTTACAAAATCTGTCTTTGAAAATAGCATACACATTAAAGTTTACTTTGAAGAGCGATTTTGAACCCTGACACTCCAAATGTTTTCTTCAAAAATATTTTTAAATCGTTTACTAAAACGTAACATGAATTCAAGGCAGGGGTGAAGTCAAGGATTAGGCAGGGCTACGACCTTTTGTCAAACAAAATATAATTTAGTTTGTAAAATCGTTATTGGTAATATTGTCAAAATTCCCACCTGGAGGACAACTATTTACTATAGGTAAATCATCATTGACAAATAATATCTACCTGTTTGCTGCACCCCCCCCTCCAAATTCAGGGATTAAAAATGATATCATAGTTGCTCATGTTTTTTTAAAAATAGCGGTAGAGCTTTTTCTGGAAAGAAAAGGGTTTTAGCTAGAAATTGTTTAATATGTGTTTATATTTATGATATGCTGTGAAACTCACTTACCTTGAGCTACAGCCAAGCTTCAAAAATGTTAGTATCATGACTTGAAAAACAATGGAGTACTTAACTAATCATAACTGTTTAGGTACTGAAATCAAAATTCTTCACTAAAACATCAAATCTGAAATTGAAAACCTGCTTTAAAAAATTGCATTTTACTTACAATTTAGAAATTATAGTAACATGAACGCAATGCAATCAATGAAGGGAGTGGGGCACAATTTAATAATATATTTTTAAAAAGCAGTTAAACTATTGTTCACATTTTAAAACTAAAATTATAAAATAAGCTGACTCATCTAAAAATATTTTTGAAATAATTTATTCATCTATTCTCTAATTTCATTATAACCATTCATTCATCTATTCATGTCCTGACACATAAAACTTTAAAAAAGCGAAAACCAGAGTCAATTTCAACTATTAATTAACCTGCAAAACCACAGATTCCAGTACATTTCACTCTTCAAACCTCATCCACTGATACACAGCTAATCAATCTTCTAACTTCTTCAACTTTCCTCTTCTCTTCAGGAAATGGCATCTTATAACACATTTGACCCAGCTTATGACAATGGGATGTACAAGGTCTGATGACTCTCACTTTCTACGTACTGTAGCTTTCTGAAAATGTGTCACTCCCCCTCCAAAAACATTTCATAAAACTGAAAAAGATACTGAACAATATTTTATTGTAACTGGACTGAACACTTATAAAATAAACTATATCAACAGTGGCAGATACAGACTTTTTGAAAGGGGGGTGAACACTGACAGAGAAAGCTCTTAAGGGGTAAAGGTAAAGGTAGCCGTTATTTAACGTCAGTAGTTCCATCAGCTCCTACAGCCGGTATCAATGGAAGCTGATGGTGTGCACCTTAACCCCCTCCCTCTGTCAGTGCTTTGTTTTACGGGTATTTAAAGCTAAAGCTACACAGATCAGAGGAAAGTCAAAGCAGATGCTGGAGTCACCAAGGATCAAACTGGGGAACTCCAGCTCTGAAGGCCGCACACTAACCAACTGAGCTACACCTGCTCCTCAAGGGGTGGAAATTTCAGGATGAATATGACTAAAACTAATAGCTTTGGAAATGAAAAGGGGGGTGCACCAGCCCCCAGTGCCCTCCCCCTAGATCTGCCACTGATCAGTTACAGTTGCTATGAATACACTGTGACAGTGATCTGTGGAGGGGGGTGGGGCAATGGCCAACTGCCTTCATTACCAGACTGATAATTCACATCCATGTTTTTTACTTACTCTACAATTTTAGATACTCAATTGATGCATAAAATATTGTTCTTTTGATATTCTGATTTTAATACTTATAAAGAGTGCCACTTTTCAGAAGTGTACAGTACCATTATTATTCACGGTTGCTAGTTGTCTCACTTCAGTTGTGTTCTATAATCTCAATCTGATTAACACTAATCAATTTTGAGTTCAGTTTGAAGTTAAGTTTCACCTCTGTGTTTTAATTATCTTAGAATCCAAATTGCATTATTGTGAACACTCTTTCAGCTTAAATTTTAAGTGCTGGATCCAGCTTTTCAAAACTGAGTTAGGAGACTTTCATTTACTAGAGAATAGGGGAAAATTTCAAGCTGTTATTTCTGGGTTATGTAAAGTTTTGGGCTTCCTTGTTGCATTTCATAGTTATTTATTTATTAAGAATGGATTACAAAATTTGTTCCAAGATAAAGGAGCTTGATTTAATTTTTTGCTTGATCCACTATCCTAAATATCTTTGTAAAACACTTGAATGTACAAATTAACTTTGAACTGAGTTCACTCAACATTCTACAATTACCACTTATAATTAACTGCTTCTAAAATTCTGTTGTAACATACAGGGCATATGAAACACATGATTTGGTGTAGATCAAGGAAACATAGCTGCAATGACCTCTGGGTAATCCTGGTCCATTGTTCTTTTATCCTGGGCACAAAATGTGATGTATTAACCCTGACTACAATAGTTCCCAGTAGAACGTTTTTAAAAAAAGGACAGCTTAATATATTAGGTTTTAGCTATAAGTAGCTAAAGCTAAATCCTTTCCCGAGCCAAGTGGCTCATAAGGCCGGCGCTTATCTCCGGTTTCCGTAGTGTTAAGCG
>JANRMR010180879.1:0-11684 GCA_025434825.1 Bergia sp. 'catenularis' | reverse complement strand
CTTGAAAATAGGTTTTAGGAAAATAAGTAAGCTTTTTGATAAAAGTGTCAACCAGAAGATCAGTTGCTGTAGAGCGAGAGCTGCGTAGTCACAAATTTGATTTAATATTGTCCATAGGCAAAGTCTAGGAATCGTCAGAAAGTTTCAGAAGTTAGCTCGTATTTTTTCGGGGTAGCATTAGAATATGTTTTAGTTGCGTCGAATTCGAATTACCCCCTCCTCCTGCCCCGAAATAGGTAGAGTTAAGATATTCAGTCACATCGAAAGTGGATTACTATAATAATAATAATAATAGTAATAATAATAATAATTATTATTATTATTATTATTATTATTGTCATGTTATTCTTATTAATAATAATACTTTATTTCTTAATACCAATTCATCAAATTTAATTCCTTTCCACAGTAGAAAAAATCATGTTTATATAGTTAAGTTACTCCAGGCTTAAGAGGTGAACAACTTTAACAATGATGTTTTTGTTGTTGGTTATGTTTTACAGCAAACAACAAAGGAAATATGGCGAGAGGGAAGCAAACACCAAATATGCTGTTTTGGCATCTGTAGCATGCAGGACAAAAGCTTTAATCAGGTTTGCATTCTCACTCAAATGTTGCGTGCCACACAAAGTACAGCCATTTCGAAGGATGGAAACTCTTTGAAATTGATGTTCAACATTAATTTCTTTCTACTTTCTTTACGTGTAGCTAATTGATTCTTATTATAACCCTTAACTCTGTTATTAAAGCGTGGTTGTCATATAAACGGCCCTGATGACTGGGACGAGCAGCAAAGACCGCAATCGCTTGGATAGGGATGATTTGTTGTTGTTGTTGCTGTTATTACTGTGATTGTTGTTGTTGTTGTTGTTGTATACGGACAAAAACAGCTCTCTGACGATCGGGACAACTATAAGAAAACTGCCCTGACGACTTGGACGATCAGCAAAGATCGCGATAGCCTTAATAGGCACAAATTCTATCCGTACAGGAACGGCCCTCTGACGATCCGGATGAGAGACCCACATCTATCCCGGAATGCACTGTACGTTTTTGCTGATAATCGTGTGCTTTCACTCGACTCGTTCAAGACGTTTCAGAAAGCTATTTATCGACCGGGTGATTTGCGAAGACCCTGTCAGACGATTATATCCTAACAATCTTAATCCATCTTAATCGTCTTTTGTCTCCCGCAAGTAAGAACTAACTATGAAAAATTCAGTATTAGATACACAGGCGCAAAAGTATGGAACTCAATTGGATGAACAATTAAAAAATCTTAAAAAAGCAGCTTTCAAGAGGAAACTGAAAGACAGTCTGCTGGAGATTTATAAAACTAATTAAATTGATTGTCCTAGTGCAATACGTTCGTCTAAAAATGCCATAAACATCTCAAAACAATGCCTTTTCCACTATTATTATAACTAATCTACTTAGTCACTATAGTTGTATGATACTTATATCAAAATAATGTTTTCAGATACTTGATTTTTTTTTCTATATTTATTGGTATTCATTATTTGCAATACTTATTATGAACTGTAAATACTCATCTACTTTATTTATTTTTGCTTCTGTACTTTTGTTTTGCATATTTCTTGTTTGCTTCCTTTCTTCCTTCTTTTGACCTAAAAAATGATGTAATCTGTAATCAGCTAACTCTCCAGACTAACCTCAGGTTATTACAGCTAGCTTAACACCTCATATCTGTTAATATATGTCTTCATTTTCTCTCTTTATGATTGCAACAATGGTACTGAATAAAAGTTATTGTATTGTATTGTATTGTATAGTATGTCATCACAATCATCTCAGAGCTCCACATTGCGAGCAAATAACTCGAAAATGCTAGTAAAAAAATTTTCATGGTGAGCAAAAGACACAAATATTTTCCCATTTTCTTAATTTTTTAACAGCTTAGAGCTAACTATCCTGAAGAAACGTATAATGTTCACCGCTCAAACAACTTCGATTTTACGAAAAGTTTTATCACAAATTCTTATAAGTTAAAACCGAGTCAAAGTAAATCAAACACTTTGTTTGCATGAGCCCGTAACACACAGATCAGCGGTTTCTTCGTCAGCAACTGCAATTGCTTTATATGTGCGCAAAATACAGCATCTCGAGCTAGGCCCTTATCGATTGTACTAGCATAATTTTTGGTATAATTTGGAAAAACGGGCATAATTTTTGCACTTTTTATAAAAGTAGCATTGCTAGCATAATCGGCATATTTTTAGTGGTTTTGAAGGGAACATTACCAGAGTCATGACTTGCTTGGTCGCTAAGATTGATTATTTTCAAGTTCTGTCTATGCCTCCATGGTTCAGTCGATTTTCATTCGTCTGGGGGAGGGGGAAGAAGGTTACTGCAATACTACGTTGTTCGTCGTCTAGAGGACTTTGGAACAGCGGAAGTAAAGATCAATGGCCTGATCAGAGAGCTACCGCAGTACGTCGCCGCGGCCCAAGGAGTGGTCATTCAATGCGAGGAAAAGAAAGCGGAGTGGTGGAAGCTCCACGCAGAGCAACTTCCTTATTGGTCCGCAATCAAGAAGGTGCTACTTGTTCAGCCATCTTCTGCTGCTTCAGACAGAGCTTTTAGCATACTCTCAGCGTTGTTCAATGACCAGCAGGATAGTGCACTGTCAGATTACCTACAAGCAAGTGTGATGCTACAATATAATAAGCACTAAGCTTTATCAGAACATAGTAAATGTGATACTAACATCGTACATTTTCGCACATTAAGTCACCGCTTCTAGTCTGGAATGAAGTGCAGTAGTTAGTTGTGTTTTATCAGAACAAGTGTGTAACTCAAGATAAAGAAGATATCATGCTTCATTAACAATAAATATATAATTGGGACTTGTTTTGTGTTTTTTAAGCATACTTTAAGATAAGGGCCTATCTCGGGCTATTTGTGCCACAAGACCAGAGAAATAACAAAAGGCAACAATCAAGAGGGAAGCAATTTCATAAAATTAAAGTGAAACAACTACGGCCAAACAAACAGAAACATCATCTGAGCTGGAGCATCTTCGTAGTTACCATGAATCGTGGTGGGTCTATTGGAATGGTTTTTTTGGGAGAAAACATCATTTACAATATAACCGATGTGCATTATGTAAGAAACCCACTGAGTATGTTTGGCAACTATACTGAATGGTTTGTAATTATTTTTCTTTACTAGAAAAAATTGTTGAATTTTTAAAGCTGCGTAGAGTTCTGTACTAATTTATTTTAATCATCTAATATGTTATTGTCATGAATTATTCAATTTAGAAAAAATTCAGTAAATATGTAAGCAGCAATCCAAATGAACTAGCGACGATTTACGATCAAAGTCATGATCAGTATGATGAAAGGAATGTACCTTAGCCATTAGTTGTGCTTGTACTAGGTTTAGTTCCAGAAGACAGATAACTATCTCTGATCCAAGAGCCAAGAGTTTGGAATAAATTGATTAAAAACTGTTTGTCGCCTTACATCGTAGGCCCTTTCTGCAGAAGAGCAAGGCAGTCTTGTCGAGATGATTGTCAGTGTAGCTTTGGATATGAAGCCAACCTTCAGTGGACAGGTGTTCCATCACTTGACAGTTCCTCCTCATCACATCACCCTTAATCCTTAGTTGTTAACAAGATCAAGTCAGCTTTGAATTTGAAGAGAGCATTTAGTGGACAGGTGTTCCGTCACTTAACAGTTCGCCATTATCCCGTCACCCTGAATCCTTAGTTGCTAACAAAAGCAAGCCAACTTTGGATATGAATAAAGCCAACCTTCAGTGGACAGGTTTTCCATCTCGACAGTTCCTCCTAATCCCGTCACTCTGAACCCTTAGCTGTTCACAACAGGAAACCAGATTTGGATATGAAGTCAACCGTCAGAAGGCAGGTGTTCCATAACTCGACAGTTCGTTATAATATCGTCATCCTTAATCCTTAGTTGCTAACAAGAGCACGTCAGTCGTGTCGAGATTGTTGTCATTGTAGCTTTGGACATGAAGCCAACCTTCAATGAACAGGTGTTCCATCACTTGACAGTTCTCCTAATCCCATCACTGTAAACCTTTATTTGCTAACAAGACCAAGCCAGATTTGGATCTGAAGCCAACCTTAAGTGGACAAGTGTTCCAAAACACGTCAGTCCTCCTAATCCCCTTTAGTTTCTATCTAGAGCAAGCCAGCTTTGGGTATGAAGTCAACCTTCAGTGGACAAGTATTCCATAACATGTCAGTCCTCCTAATCCCCTTTAGTTTCCATCAAGAGCAAGCTAGCTTTGGGTATGAAGCTAAGCTTCAGTGGACAGGTATTCCATCACTCGACAGTTCCTCCTATAAACCGTCACCCTTAACAAGAGCAAGCCAGTCTTGTCAAGATGATTGTCAGTGTAGTCTTGGATATGAGGACAGGTGTTCCATCACTCGACAGTTAAAACCCTAAACCCTTAGTTGCTAACAGGAGTAAGCCAGTCTTGTCTTGTCCTTAAAGTTAAATATTATTTGATGGTGAAACTTTATTTATACACGCTTATCCCAAACAAAAAAACTGATTTCAGTGAGGGGCATGAATAACAATTTACAATTATATTTACAAGTCGTATTTATATAAAGTCGAAACTACAATAGTATAAAGATCAAGGCCAGTAATATACAAATTATACCAGAGATACAGGGGAGAAACGAGGTAATTAAATTTATATACATAGTTTATATAATTGTTAGCGCGACCCGCTATACGGTTAGTTTTGTTTTCATCTATCATTCTTCTAAATAGTTGGATCGTTTCCGCACGCTTAGCTTCACATAGGAGTAAGTTCCACAGCAAAACACCACTAAACTTGAAACAACGCTTAAGAAATTTGGTTTGGGTAGCATTGAATTGTCATCGAGATCTCTTCCTGGGGGGGAGACTCCCATATAGACACTAACGGAGATGGTTGTTGAAGTTTAAAAGGAAAACCCTAAAACTTACCAGTATGGGGATGACTCCTAAAATTAACCCAAAAAAGTTACCAAAGAAACACATTAAAACAAATAAAAGAAAATTTTTAGGACAATTTAATAGGAAAACGCTTTTAACATCAAATGAAAAATAGTTCCGTGTGTTTCTTATAATGAGGGAATTTTGACAATGTCATTTCCTAAAATGGTATAAAAGTTGCCATTTTGACTTTAAGTGCTTATGTTTTCTCTTGACCCCCAAAGTGTTACCACAGTCCACATCTTTAACTCCGGGGGGGGAGGGGGATTCCTTAAGTCATAGTCCATTTGGCGACTGTTACATTTTGCGACATTTCTTATAGCCAAGGAGCAGAGTGATTACGTATAATTTTAAACATCAGTTCGAATTTTATATATTTTCATCCGGATCCAGAGTTTTCCTATCGAGAATGACATAGCGGCACTGGCTCTGTACATACTTTTTTCCTAGGTGAGTTTTACATTAATTTCAAATCCTGGCTATTTGTGTTTCTTTGTTCAAGAAATTCTGACATCATTGATCAGAACATGATTGGCACAAGTAGTAGGGTTTTGAGAGAGCGGGCACAAAACACTTTTTTAATTTCTTTTTAAAATTTTTAAAATTTTTTTTTAAATTTCCTCCTCGCACGCGTGAAAATGAAATTTAAAATTTTTTTAAAAATAAATTGTAATGGCAATGGTTGAGCATCAAATGCAAGACGAAGAAAAATTCACTTTACGAAAAAATCAATGCGTCAATCAACTTCCCTATCCTGTTCTGGCGCCATTAACTGCAATGTTAAATATGAAAAAAACCCGAAATGAAAAATTTTGAGGAATTGGGATTAATGTTGGAACTGAAAAGATATGCAGTGGATTATTTGGCACAGTATCGTTTGAATCCCACAGAAGAAGTTTTACATTATTGGTATTGTAAACATCCCAGAGATGCAACGATTGGAAAACTAATTTCTCTTCTTAGAGAAACAAAACAAGATGAAC
The DNA here is from genome assembly GCA_025434825.1 of Bergia sp. 'catenularis'. Classification (NCBI taxonomy): domain Eukaryota; kingdom Metazoa; phylum Cnidaria; class Anthozoa; order Zoantharia; family Parazoanthidae; genus Bergia; species Bergia sp. 'catenularis'. The sequence continues at coordinate 5,719 of JANRMR010180879.1, read as the reverse complement.
CAGCTAACCTGCTGGAAAAATGGTGTAGAGGAATGGAAATGTGAAAATTACATTTTGGAAAAGAAATAGATAGGATTAGAGAAATAATATTTTCGGTATCGTAATTTTCCAAATTTGTTAATTGAGTATCATTAATCATTGTCATTACAATTTCTTTTTCGAGCTCGAGAATCGGTCGCACGATTTCAGTAATCAACCTAAAGGATGAGATTATATTTAACAAATGAATAACAAAACGGTGAAAGAACTGAAAACCCTTGTCAAAGAGCGAGGTAATCGAGGCTATTCAAAGATGAAGAAAGCCAAACTTATCGAAGTTTTGAATAATAATGATGTGAGATCGGGAGAAAGCTTGTCAATTAATCACAAGACGGTGAAACAACTGAAAACCCTTGCTTAAGAGCGAGGTATCAAGAAATATTCAGGAATGAGAAAAGAAGAATTAATCAAAGTCTTGAACTCACCGGAAAAGACATATGAGAATCGAGTTGTTGTTGATTATTCTCCAACTTGTGATGAAGAAAGTTCGTGTGAATAACCATGTTGTTTGGGTAATTATTCTTCCTTTCATGTTGGAATAATTACCGACAAGGGTAAATGAAAGCATTAGGGTTGTGAGGCATTGACTTGCCTTGATAAAACTTGCAAAATCAGTGTTGATAACAGCACGAGTAAAGAGTTTTCGATCTCCGCCATTTTGTTTTTTGGACTTGATCACATTACTACTTTGTGTAGTGCACGACGTGCCGTCCCTAGATTGATTTACATCATCGTTTGAAAAATTTTTTTAGATTTTGTTTTAATTTGTTTTCTCACCACAAAAGGTTTCTTCGTTTTATTAAAAATTTCACGCGAGGGAGTGAAAAAAAGCAAGACGCGTCTGAGCATGCGCATAAAGATCCTAACTCCCACAATCGTCAGCAAGCTTGATCTAACATTATATATATATATATATATATACTGTTGATGCTCCTATATTAAAGTACCAAGATACAGGTTGGGCGTGTAGGTTAGCCACCTGCTAAACCAAATAGACTGACTCGACTCTTGCTACCGGTATAGGAGTGGTTGAACCCCCCTCCCCCCTCCCTTGGTTAGCCAGCCGGGGAAACCCAGTGGCGCTGGAGAAGCACCACCCAAGCCCTTCGCACGGAAAGGCAAAAAGCCCTAGTTCGCGAGGTCAAAGGTTCTAGGCACGACTACCGCCTTGGTCAGGCGGTTAAAGCCCTACTTCGGTAGGCAAAAAGCCCTTCCTTCGGGAAGGCAAGAACAGCCACGGACAGGGCTCGTACGAGTTTTGGAAAGTCATGGAAAGTTTTGGAAATTGAAAATGAATTTTCCAGAACCTGGAAAGTTTTGGAAAATCAAGTTTTGACCTCAAAGGCTATGGAAAAGTCATGGATTTTTGTGTAGCTTGGCTCTCTAACAAATAAATGTTTTGTTTGTAAAGCGCCAAAAAACAGTACTTGCCAGTAAACAATACTTGTACAATAGACTTGTGGTACAGCATTGTTATCAAATGATAAACAAAGAAATGGAATTCTTTTGTTTGGTTTTTAGGTGGGGGGAGGGGTGGGAGTTTGATAATGCCCGGTGTTGTACTCTTATAGTTTTGGAAATCTGAACTAAAGGGCTTTGGAAAGTTTTGGAAAAGTTTTGGAAATTCAAACAATGGATGTTGTACGAACCCTGCACGGAGCACCCCGGTAGGGTTTTGCACTTTTTTACAACCAAATTTCGATTTTTTGCTAGTTTTCGAGAAAATTCCCTTTTTTTTCTGCAAAACGAGTTATCTGAATAGAATCCAAGCTAATCCGCCTGCCATTATCGTTAAAACTGCTAGATTAACTTCATGTGCAGTATTTACAGAAGAATAACCCTTTGTTTTTACGACTTCCGTTTCTTTTGTGTCAACTTTTGTCTTGAGGTTTTCATTTTCAAACACGTTGGGTAATTTATCTTTACTCATTCCCATATTATGTTTAACCACGTGGGGTAATTCAACTTTACTAGTGCCAAGATTATGTTTAATCCCGACTGGCTTTGTTGGTGTGTTTACATCTGAATTTACGCCTAATTTCTGTTTGGGCTAGCACGTTTAAGATCGTTATTATAATTTACTTTGCTTTCTGTGTTAATAGCCATTCTTGAAGGCATAAGCCAAGCCCCAGGGGATATGGCTAAATCCAACTTTACCTTGGATTCCTGCACAGCTAGCTGAAACTTCTGTACAGACTTAGTTATATCTGGCTGACGAATTGCATCTTCTAATAACACTGAGAATTCTCGTCTGACTTCTTGAGCATAGCCTGCATTTCCAGTAATATTGCTTCGGACATTAACCTGAGCGCCGAGAATGCAATATACGAACGCTTCAATAGACTGGTTTATACGTGCCTGGCCAGCTGAAGTAAGCCCATAAGAGATTGGAGAAACAAAGTGTTCGTAATGTTTGGCGGAGTCTGTGTTTTTGATATAATAAATCAAGTTACCATCACTCGCTTTACCACCTTCATCACTAAATTTTGAACTTCCAGGATAATGAAAGCCTGTTTTGTGCGGATCTCTGATCCAAATATAAACACTACCAAGTCCGTGGCTGTCATCTTCTATAAAGCGAAAATCAGAACTTGGCTGGGTAATGCTAAAGCGCCTTGAATCCCACCGAGCTGAAACAATATTTTTCTAGTTGTAAAGTAAACATGAAACCACGAAAACGCTCGAACTTGTAGAGGAAGTTTTAGTTCAGAATCTGTGACGTCATGGGTATTATCCGCCACTTTGTCTTCGAATAACAAACGATAACTGGCCCCACAACCAGTAGTAGCACACCACAAAGCAAAATTTAACTGGTGTGGCCAATAACTCATATCAGGACCAGCCAACCATTTTCTCGCTTCACTAGCAATGTAATGTGTTATTTCGGTTTCAGTAAAAATATCACGAAACAAAATATTAAAATGGTCAGATGGCGTGACATACATTTCGTGATTTATCATCTAGAGGATGTGGTTTCTCATTAAATGGGATTGCAGGTATAGCAAATTTTGGGCTTGGTAAACCTAGAGCTTTTTTCATTGATTCTGAGAAGTAAAGACTGGGTAGACAATTTCCCTTATCATCAAAAATAGTTATTCCATCTCCACGTTCATAGTACATTACATTTTTTCCCCAAAGAAATCTTCTATTTTAAACTTCGAGAAATCAGCATTAGGATATCGTTCTTGAAAGTGTCTCCATAAATCACTCATTTATGGAGAAACATCTGTTTTTTAGATTAATTTTGATTAAAATGGAATACACTTAAAAGTGTATTCAGGATTGTATGGCGGTGGTCTCTCTTCATCATTATTCCCACAAAGAAAATAACATTCTACTTTGGATCTAAATGGTTTGTGGAAGCTTGTAGTTTTTTCATCATTTCTGACCGAATCTGTCTTTTCAGCTCTCACATGTTGACTCCGTTTTTTTTAGCCTCTTTTCGGTATTTTGATCTAATAGTGCTTTTCATGTCGTGATACTTGTCAACCTCTGAGAGAATATTATGAAATTCATCATCAGAAATCTTGTTATCTTTCAAAGCTTTTGAGATTCGGTCTTTTATACTATTTACTTTTGCCTCACAAATAGATACTGTTTGTTCATGCTTACTAACTTTATAAGAAATTTTCTCAGCTGAGGCACCAGTTATCACACTCCTAATTCCACATAAGAGTCCTACCGCACCCAAGGAGGCTCCAACAGGCAGTCCCACACCTGTTAGAGAAGTTCCTATCCTGAACTACTTAGAATAAAAGAAAGAGTGCCTGTTGATACGCTAATCTCTGATAGAGTTTCATGATATCGTTTATATTTTTTTCTTACATTCTCATAATGTTTAACTTCCTTTTAAAGACTTTCCAAAACCTCACAAGATTTTTGAAGACGAAAACTTTCTCCATTTTTTGGAATATACGGAGTATCCACTACGTCATTATTATTTTGAGATAATTGTGGATAGATAGCATTGTAGTCTTCCATTTTAAATATCACCAAATCATTAAACTGTATATGATTTCCTTTCCATTAAAATCTGGAATATCAAAATCACTCGTTCATTAGATTTAATCGATACGTGTGAGTATGTACCAGCTTTACTCGGTGCTAGGGCTAACAATTGAGATGGGCTTACTTTTGTAAGTTCATTGTTCACCAAGTGGGAAGAATCAGATTCAGTTAAGCTACAATATATCATATTTTTCATCACCACCAATTTTTACAGAGCTAGAATGTAGTGACTCTTGCGGAATATTGAATTTTTCCATAATGATAAATCTTTAAGTACGGATCCGGAGATCCCCCACCAACATATGCCATCTCACCCAACTTATGATTTTTTGAGGGTCGATAGTAATCTGAAAATTTTGGTTCACTCATTAATTGAAAATTTTCACTTGGATGAGTTCTATTGTATAATTTCAATGCTTCATCGGTATTTTCGAAATTCTGAGATGCAATAATCTCATGCCTATTTTCTTCCTTCCAATCAAGTAATTTTTGTTTATTTTCTTGATATTTAGCATAATCTCTCTGGTATTTCTCTAGAGTTTTATCATGTCTTACACGCTCTTGATCTGTATCATCACTGGATAAATATTTAGCTAGATAGGAGCCGCCCACAAACGTAGTCGCGTTTAGTATTGCTCCACCAATCATCACTGCTATAGTAGCCATTTTTGTAAATTATTTTTACTCTTAAGTCAAAGACTTTTTGGTAGAACGTTTTGGTTTTCCAGATCTGTTTTTAGTGCCATTGAACCACCAAGAACAGCAGTCCACTTGGCATGATTCATTACGTTTGAGCTGGGATCACCAAGGAAATTCTCCTTCAAAATCTTTTTACTAATATATCCAACTCCAGCTGCCAATCCAACGAGAACGGCAGAATCGGTAACTGTTTTCACAAGTTTGTTCTGCTCTGACATTTAGATATTTGACATGACTCTTTAAACTTATTCAATCCATACCTATCCTCGGCTGTGTTTTTGAAGGCTCTGCCCTGCGAGTTAAAGGCTCATGGCATTGAGGTTCTTTTAACGAAACAGGTACGTTTGTTGGTACTGCTGATAAATGTACTATTCGGCTTTTATAATTTGACCAAAACATAGTTAACACGGTTCATCCAACGCCAACTAGAGAAATTACTATTGAGAATGAAAGCTCTGGGGTCCATCCCGTATCACCTATATCTGACTTGTCATCTGACTTGTCAGCAGCCTTACGTTTCATTTCTCTTTCAAGTGCTTTTTTTTGCCTTTCTATTATATTCTGCAAGCTTCTTACCAGCTGCGACCTTTTTAGGGTCTTTTTCCTTTTTCTTTGCTTCAGTCTTAAACTCTTCTAGAGTTTTAATAATCTGTTCAACGTCTTGATTCTCGTCTGTTATTATTGCTAAGTAGGAAAAAAATCTTTAAATTGACATCTAAGCAGTTTTTTTTAGATGTCTAAACTTTTCTTAAATTTTCTAAATATTAATCTTCTTCCTCTTCCTCTTCCACCTCATCTTCTTCTCTTGTTTTCCTAGATATTATTTAGTCTTAGGTCTAGGTATAAGACGCTTTGGCTTTGTCTTAATTATTGGTTCAATAATAACCTCACCAATGTAAATTGATTCAACCTGTTACATAACAATGTTTATCAATTAGCTTCTTAAGATCAATAGGTCTATCTCTCTCATCAT
>JANRMR010180868.1:0-11684 GCA_025434825.1 Bergia sp. 'catenularis' | reverse complement strand
CTCGACCCCTCCCCCCCCCTCCCCCCCTCAACCCCCATCACTTTGATATCGAAGTACGCCTCGGACCCCACCGCTGCCGACAAAATGTTTCATTGGTCATTCATAAAACAGTGTGATCTTTGCAGTTTGATCTAAGCCAATAATAACCGGACAAAAACAAATAAGAAACCCGGGAACTCTGACCTACAGAAACAATATCAACACTTGAAATTATTCAGTCGCTATCACTCCATAAGCAAGCCCACCGAAGATCAATACTAGCCCGTGATGGTATCACTTAATGCGATGAGTGCAAAGCTCCAATTCAATCAGTTTCCTTTCCGTATGACAAGATTTTACAAAGTTGCAATGCTCCATTTTGTGGTTTTGTCTTTGACTTTGTTAAGCTGTGTTGAATCTTCAGCAGTTGCAGATTGTAAAGATCAAAACACCGGCACAGCTTGCAGAACTGAGGGTGTCGAAGGGACATGTGTTTTCATGCAGTGTGTGACGACTCTTACCTCGGAGATGCAAATCAGGATTGTGGTGAAATACCCCGAGAATCACAGGTGAACTAGTATTACTATTCTAGCTCGCCCGGCTAACTGTTCGCTGACGAGCTTCCCACAACTTGTGGCGGTCTATTTGGTTATGTGTAAACAGTTCACAATACAATAGAGATAATCATGCATTTGCAGTGCAACTTGTCCAACGAGATTAAAAGATTAAAACTCACTTGGATACACATACACAAGCAAATAATTACCCAGAAGCTTGTCATAAAGACCTTTTTAGAATTTAGACAAGCATCGAGATGTGGAACACAGTTTTTACAGTAAACTTTGTGGCACAACAGGTTGTTCCAAAGTGGGTTAAACTAAACTCGGGATTAGGAGTAACTTTAAACTAAATGTCTTTATCCAGTATCAGGAAGAGTGATCTTTATAAAATACATGTACTGCCGATAAAAGATTCCAAGGAAGCTCAATTACGTAAACCCAAAATCCGTCTTTAAGGAAGTAAAACAAAGCGTTGGTTAAAATTTTATGAACAACCAGAGCCCCGTTCGCCAGGAACCCCAGCGGAGCTTAACGATGAGCTTTATAAAATGATGTAAACTTTTTTGAATGTTCAAAACAATACTTGTACACCAACGAAATGAATCGAATGCCCTAACTCTTATGAAGGAAAACTCGGCCTGATTGAAATGAAAGAAAAGTACACACTCTTACATATATAAAGAAAACCAAGGCTTATTTTTGGCAACAAACAACTTCAGAAAATCAACAAACGACAAGAAATTGAACCAAGTACAAGACTCCCCGCCGAAAACAACAATGAACAGACAAATATTGACAAAACAAGGAAACTGATACTTTAATTAAAAGATTTAAAGAAAAGTTATTTCGCTGTTTAGTGATTAACAGGATTAAATTAAAGTCAGTTTTACTTGTTTCACTCAAAACAAGGTTTGTATTCACCTTAAGAATATTTTTCATAGTTCTCTTTACCAGATCATTAGTTTTAAGATTTGTAAGAACTTTCTCTTAGGCAAATATTGTTTGATAGATTGTCCAATTAATAGTGGCACTTTTGTCGTGTTTTGCGTGGGTGCAGTGCAAGTGCAGTATCGTAATGCATTTGAAACTATTAGACATTTATCAGGGCCGGCAAAACATTTGGGAGTTTGCCCTGCTCCCCCCCCCCTCCCCCATCTTTCACGTGGTACGTTCGTAGTGGGCAAAATTCATCCACAAATCCTCGCAGAAAGTAGGAATAGCATTCTAGATAGCGAAATTATTCATAATTTTTTTGGGAAACATGCCCCTGGAACCTTCAAGTCAAGCCAAGCTTACGCTTTTGCCAAGTCACTGTTCTGTGGGCCATTGCTCCGCAGGCCTAGATCATTGAATTTCGAAAGTATTTCATATTTTGTTTTTTGTGATGAGACACAGAGGGTTTTTTTCAAGTGAACACTTAAATATGATTTACAAATGTATAGTGCCAGCACAGCAAATTTGTTGAACCCGCTCGAATTAACAGCAGCGGTCCTTCCCATTCTCCCATATACGCGGTCAAGTCTCGTTCGCAGCTCGGCTTGAATGCTCGATATTCCCAGTGTATTTAACAGCAAATTGGAGTGCCTGATATGCAGGCTACCAGATATCGAGCGAAAGCATGTTTTGCAGCAAACCGTCTAGCGTGCTCCCTTGCTACCAAGTAAAAATTTTATGTTATGTGAAAATGACATCATTTTAAAAACTCTCCTTCTGTTGATTTTGTATTCAGGTATGGAGCTGTGAACACTTCAAGGATGTGGATAAGAGGAAACGGCCTGGGACTGAGCTGGAATCAAGGCAAGGTGATGAAGAAAATAAGAAAAGACACCTGGGGGACCTCCCTTAAGTTCCAAATGCGCGGACAGCTATACAGGTGCTCAAATTCTCAAGGTGGAAACGTATGCGGTAAAAGACTGGAATTCCGAATTCGCACAGGACAAGACAGCGCAGACATGTTGGGTGCAAACTTTGCAATCTCGCTGCCTCTATCACAATCTAGTGTCCTGTTGGGCAGGTCTTCATCTACTACGGTCTATCCATGGTTCTTCAACCAAGAAGGCGAAGTGAAAGAGGAGAGATTGTTCTCACCGGAACTTCAAGAGAACCGCGATGTTCAACTTTATCTCCCGCCGAGTTATAAAGAGAACTCCTACAAGAAGTATGATGTTGTGTTTGTCAACGATGGTGATGTTGTTAGTCCCATCGTCGCAGTCACAAAACTGGGGAGCAAGATGTCTATAGAAGGAACTCTGAAAGAGTTTGTTTTAGTGGGTTTGAAAAACACTGGGACAGAAGGGGACCGTACTGCGCTACTGACTCCGACCAACGGCACAAATATGTTGTGTAAGAATGGCACTTTTGGTGACGGCTGTAGTGGCTGTAACTTTTGCTCCAACTGTAGTCACTTGGAGCGGATCGAAAGAATAATTACTAAATGCACAAAATGGGTGCCAACAGCTGCCAGAGGAGAAAATTACCTGGATTTTATACAACACACGTTGCTGTCACACGTGGAATTGCGTTACAGAGCATTGTCACAACAGCAGCATGTTGGTATCATGGGGTACTCCCTTGGGGGACTTATATCGTGTCATGCAGCTTGGACCCGGCCCACGGTGTTTGGGTCAGCGGCATGTATGTCTCCCTCGCTTTGGTGGCCACTGCCCTTGAACTCTAAGTACCCGGATGACGTAAAGGCCGAGTTTGTAAACGTTACACTGAAGCAGTTCAGGGACAACCGACCAATGCAGAAACTTTATCTGGATGTTGGAACGGGCGAGGACCCTCCCGGCCCTTCACTAATGCTAGAACGCGTCATAAAAGCTACCAAAGAAATCGACAGCACTCCATTCTTTGAGCTCAACAAGAACCTCTGGTTGCAAGTGCTGGACAAAGAGTTCCACACGGGACAAGCATTCGTACGTCGCGCATGGTTACCGCTCCACATTTTGTATGCACCTGAAGGCTCAGCGAGGGAAGAGAAGGATTCAACAGAAAGGGGAACTATAAATAGCAATATATGCATCAGTGCAAGTGCAGATTACAAAAAACTGCCAGCTGTTACTCGGCTGCTTTTATTGCTGTTACTCATAATCGCGGCAAAGTAAGCGATTCAGCGGAGGAAATATTATCGAGCTTTCCTGACACAAAGTTTTACATTTTTATTAGCCATAACATCCCCGAATACTTGAAGAACCACATAGTTGGTGAGTTACGTTTCCAGAACCTGAACAACGTGCTTTTTCTTAACTTAATCTCTTACAAAGTTCAATTATTCTTGATAATTGCTAAATATTAGAACTACTGAAGAAGTTTAAGATACTATAATGATTACTCAGAATAACAAAAGGTATGAAACGCGATCTGTTCAAGGTCTAAGAATGTAAAAATTAGATATTTTCGATCGAGGTTTTCTGACACAACGGTCGTGTATTTGGTTGGATTGATAATTAAACTTCCTGACATGTTGGTGTGGTGGAAGAGAGGTGAAGATCCAAACTTTGTTAACTTAACCTAAAATTGCTCCAAGGTTACAATATCGCCACATTCAATACTGCAGGCAAGTCAGAGTTTATTTGCTTTATTAGTTACCGAGATGCCCCTCAGAGTTGAAATACCCACACAGAGTCTTAAACTCAAGATCGTACAGGAATATGATATACAGTATATAAAAATACGTTGGTAATGGTGTACAATGCTACTTTACTCACAGAGAGCCTGGGTCTCCTGTGGACATAAGTTAGTGAGAACCAGCGCAATACCTGGTAATAAGGATGGTTTCACGTAGTAACGAAATACAAAAGTTACTCACTGTTCGTTTCATACTTCCAGCTCTAGTTCTTACAGTTCCAAACATGTATAAGTTGGAGGTAAGGGGAAAGAGCAACAACACAACACTTGCAACACAATACAGCACAACACAACACAACACAACACAACACAACGCAGCACAGCACAACACAACACAACACAACACAACACAACGCAGCACAGCACATCACAGCACAACACAACACAGCACAACACAACACAACACAACACAATCAACACAACACAACACAACAACATTAACATAACACAAAAGAATATACGTTTTTTATTTCTCCGTTTAATATGACTGAATGTCCAAGTTCATCAAGAGGGAACATTATTAATTTTGACAGTTTTCTGTACATATTTTAGTTTCTCACTTTAATAACTTAACTAGGGTATAGTGCTATTCTCTGAGTTCGCTTTAAAATTTAACCAAACGCAAGCCTTTTTACAAAAGGGAGTGCATTAGGGTGTTAGGGGTGCATCTAGCTACAGACTAAGTAGAGAAAAAAACATAAAATGAAGCAAGTTATATCTAAAAAGTAAGCTGATCGTTTCAAAGTGTTATGAATCAAGTCGATTAAAATATAAAATTATGTTTTAAGTGTGTCAGTTTGTGTGTGAGATTAGTGAGTGCAACTAACAATTTTCTTGTTCTTCACGAAAACTTCTGCTTTACTGTTTTATTTTATAGCTCAATGTGAAGCTGATTGGTAATGTTTGTAACTAAGCTTGCAAAACAGGAAAAGAAAGATAAGTTCTTAAAGGTTGTTTCGCGGTATGATTGCACAATCTTTCCATTAATTTCCCTACAAAAGACGTTAAGATATCAAAATAACTTCTGTTACAAATCATTCAGCCACAATTCTGCCTTGAACGTTGCAAATAAGGTACACGGATGACTTACTTGATTCAAGGAAGATTAAAACTGATAATAACGGTTATGAGCGCTCAGAACGCAAATGTTGGTCTCGTAGTATTATCCTAATTATTGACAATTTTATTTGTTAATTAACATAGTTTCTTTGTCAATTCAAGTCACTTTGATCACTGTTTTTTAAGTATGAATGATAGCAAATAGTTTTGGAAAGCAGCAACTGGTGAAACCTTTAAAACCGGGGATAAACGTCTTACAAAAAAAAAACTCGAAATGTGGGTGGTTAAATTTATTCTTTTATCAGCTACAAATGTTCAACAACGCTATTTGTTTACAGCAAACTTGTGACGAAACATGCAATTTTGTTTTTAAAATCTTGGCCACAGTTGTCAAAACTATGAATTATTGATAAAGCAAGTTTTTCAGCATTCTTCTTTATTAACTGAAATTTTACTTATGGCGAATTGTCAGAAACACAAGTCAGTGGCAGTGTTAAAATTTAACATTTTGATCACTTTAGAATCTATTCTACTTTTTCTGACTTCATTTCTATCAAACTCACAAGATATGTACTATATTATTTCAGTTTTGTTTGTTCAAAATCAGGTGTTTCACAAATTCGCGTTTTGCCGTGTCACTAGAATGCAAAGCAAACATAAAATCTGCGAAGAATTGTAGTATTACTATTAGCTTTTAATGTATGAATGGTGCAGTAGACGTATGTAGGTTTTCGTCAATTGTTACACTCTATATTAGCAAGATATATTGTTTTCAGTTTAATTTAAGATATCTACAGCTCCGGAACTATTAGTATTCTGAGTTCAAATTGGCTAGTTTTTCTTTTCAATTCATTAAACGCTGTTTTCCAGCTGCCTCTAACTTCTTAAAATGTCAGTGTTTAGTTGCAATTTAAGACTATCGGGAAACAAGATAATGTGGGTCAAAAAAAAGAAGATGACAATTTTTTTTGAAGTGCTGTTAAAAACTAAATTAAAAAACCCATCGGTAGTATCTAACATGTATCCTCACATTTAAACCGTTAAATTATCTTTTTTTGTTAGAGGCCTTTTTTAAGAACGCCAAGGCTGAAAAAACAACCACGCATGTTAAGATTACACCTGAAGCTAAGTCTAGGAAAAGAACGTTTATTTATTTCAATTTTGAAAATAAAACTGAAAACCACTGTAAAATAACGCGAGAGTGCAGTGAAAATTCACATCTAAATTTGTTAAACAGTAAATCCTAGCAATTTCAGTTCAGGGCTTGAGAACAATGTTGGGAACAGCCCTGTGTTATAAAAGCTAAATCCTTTCCCGAGCCAAGTGGCTCATAAGACCGGCGATTATCTCCGATTTCCTTAGTGTTAAGCGGATAAGAGTCTGTGACTCCCCCTGGACAGGACACTAACCCATCGCAGGTTAGTCCCCAGGAAAAACTGGTATTCATTTACACGGCTGAGTCGACTGGACTGAACAAGTCGAGTAAAGTATCTCGCTCAAGGACACGACAATACAGTGGTCAGGCGGCGGGGATCGAACTCACGACCTTCAGGTTATGAGTCACTGACGCTAGTAATGAAACAATTCAAAAATTCAAAAATAAATCAGAACACTTTAAGCAACTAGGAGCATTTAAAGCTGAGACCCTTTAAGAAAATTCTGAAAGTTCAGCTTTGGCCCGCTAGACGTTCTTCTAAAAAGAAATGTAGACATCGATTCGTCGTTTGTGATGAAAGAGTTAATTAATAATTAAGAGGCAGTTCTGACACTGAGATCAGAGAAACGGTTTGTTGTCGTGTTGCGCTTATCAATAGGGCTGAAAATGATAATTGATTGTTAGAGATAGTGAAGCAGTCTTCATCAATTATAATACCTAGCTCCAGCTCAAATGTACTGCTGCCAATGTACTGAAACATTTTAAAAATTTCTTAGCTCAACTTAAAAGTTTTGCAAAATCGAACTACTTGTACTGAACGTTCGCGATGAAGTAGCAGGACTCTCCCTCGAAACAGAATACATGTCTTCGGGAATACTAAAATATTTATTCCATGTTTGAGAAGATGTCCCCAACACATGGTGCAAAAGCATTTTAATACAATTTAGTTAAAATCAACTATTGCTTCCTAGCTTTTTTATCCAACTATTTGTTTGTTGTAAATGCGAAAACAGCCTTGAACCTTTGCCGGAATCTTTATCAAATACATGTAGATGGAAAGTAACACTGAAAGGTTCTGATAGAAAACGCAGAATTTATAAAATGCCTCAATTCATATTAATGAGTTGGAAAGTCACTCTAGACGTAGATAATATTTTTGTATACATATTTCTTGCAAGATTTTCAACAGCCAATAACACCTCCTTTCCGCAAAGCTTTTTGCTCTATCAGTCCTTTAGCCGTGCTCTTTGATAGATTGATGTACTCTGACCGTATCTCTCATTTAATACACTTTGTATTTTATCAGAATATCTATATTCAGGCAGAAGGCTTGTATGGGTTCTCGACAAGTGGTGCAAACGTTAGAACGAATAAAACCGATCATTTCTACTTTTCAAGACAAACGAAATGAATGGTCATTTAATTTTAAAGTTTTCGTCAACTGGTTCAAAAGTTACAACGAATATCACAAATCATTTCTTCTCCTCAAGGCCTGGAAATGAATAGTCGTTTAATGGACTTTTCGAAAACTACCTCGAAGCTAGAATGAAAGTTTACTCAAAAATAGGACAATTTTGATTTTTGCAAAATCGTCTTTAGCAGCTAAGGCAAAATTAAATACGGTTTGAAATCGATAAAGTATTTCTAATTCTTTACTTCAGCCACGCGATGTGGTGCAGATGCTCCATATTTCACCTTTGGAAGTGCTATACCAGGTCACGTGCTCCATGGACCAGTCCTCCAAACATTCAGTGTATATAGCGAGGGCCGCTGTCGAGAGCTGTGCCTAGAGCACGGAAGATGTCAGTCGTACAACTACGGATCATTAAACAACCAACAGCCTCAAACCTGTGAAGTGCTTGACAAGGACAATAAAAATTACACAGTGAAGGAAAAAGACGGATTTCGTTTCGCTCCCGGAAAGGTACCACTCACTTAGAAATGATTTTCATGAAATTGATTTCTGGTCAACTACCCACCTATCCCACCCTTAATACGGGATAGAGCCAAGGTTAGGGTTAGTTTTAGGTTTAGGGGAGGGGTGAGTGGATAGCTTATCCTTGGTTTTCCCATGACTTTCTGTAAGGTTTCAAGGCGAACAAACATTTTCTTTTGGCTGGTCCGTCCCTTATTTTCCGTATTGCCACAATTCAAATGTTTCAAGCCAAAACGAAAGGTTTAAAAGCGGCGGAGGTGGGCAGGGGGGAGGGGTGTGGAAGGAAAGAGAGGAGGGGGTTCTGAAAGTGTCTGCGCCATATTCATATGTCTGTAATGATAATATTGGTATTGAAAACCTTCTGGAATCGTAAGGAAAAGGGAGAAATACTCAATAAAGTAACATAAAGGCACAAGACAGCGTTTTTGACGGAAGAGTGAAAATCCATTGTTGTAAGTCAATACATGCAAATTTTTGACGAAATCATTCACACGTGTTTCCCACTGTTCATGCCTCAAACGTTATAGATCATGACGGCATAACGCAACATGTACAAAAGTTGTATTTAATAGCAGATAATTTTCAAAACACAAAACATATTACATCTTTGTTCATACAAACAAAATTGTAGTAAAATTGTTTGCAACGATTTGTACACGCAAATGCAGTGTTGTCATGAATTCGAAGTTTAATAACTGATTAAGTCTTATGCTAAAAGTTTAGTGTAAAACATACAAAGTGGCTGCATTGATCAATTTTATCGAAGTCAATTGCACCATCAAATCGGTCAAGCTGTTAAGGTTGCAAACAAGCATTCGGAAGCAACTGCAATTCACAAAAGCGAGGTTAAGAATAATTTCACCTTCTAAAACTGCGGTCAGTTAAATCTTCAACTGAAGTTCGAAAGTATTTTTCTCCAGTGGGATTTGCGTGATTCTTATTCATGGGTAACTTTTTGTTCTCAAAGATAACACGGCTCCTTTACAGCTAAAGTTCTCTTTGAAAATTCGTACAAACTAGTAATAAAGCACTTTTGACTTTTTTAGGTATTAACCAATAATAGGTATTTAATATTAATCAAATGGAAAAACTGTGCTTTTCCATGTGCGTTGAAAAGTAATGTTATGCTGACAGGTCCAAGTATCCAATATAGCGGACGGTGTTCTATATTCTATATCATTTTCTGACAAACCTATAAAGTTAACAGAAGCGTATAAGGATTAACGTACAAAACTGACCGATAAATGTGTACGTCAGTGGTTACTGAATATCAAAAAATAAAAGCCTTGCAAAATTTTCCAGTTAAAGTAATTCCAACTGGCGGTGCGGATTTTAGCGCTTCTAATTTTTGAGCTACTTCAGAACATGATGGTGATTATTTTAAACTTTTATTTTATACCCCAAGAACGGTAAAAGAGAACCCCCAAATGAGCCAACTAAATCTGTATTTATTCTAAAATGGTGTCGGAAACTGGACGTTTGTGGTGCACACCCCCCACACAAAATTGGATTGAGTACCCCTTGCCCGGGGAGGGATAAATTGATCAGGTGTGGCTGATCTGTGGTGGGACCTTGTTAGATTGTAGTTAATAAAAGGTCTCACTATTGTTTTACCAATAAACATATTGACCTCTGTCTTTGCTACATCTCCTTGCATAGTGTAAAACCAACCCATGTCAAAATGGAGGAGCGTGTTATTACCATGGCAACCAAAGCGACCCCAAGTGTGTGTGTCGCCTTCAGTTCGTTGGCTCCCTTTGTGAAACAATAATCAGACACTCCTGTGCTGATGCCAAAGCGGCCCTGCCTAGTTCTCCGCCTGACGGCCTGTATCCAATTGATCCTGATGGAAATGGACCTAACAAGTTTTACTGGATCCACTGTGACATGACGTCGTTTGGGGGCGGTTGGAGCATGTGTTACACAACAGATGACAAGGTTCAGCTCAATTCTCATATGACCAACATCCAGTATGGTGTGAACGGGTACAAGAGAGACTGCAGTCACATATCAGTGAGTGTGCACAAATTGATAGTAATAATAATAATAACAACGATAACGGTAACGATAACGATAATGATGATGATGATGATGATGATGATAATGATAAATGTAATAATAATAATAAGGTAGCATTTACTTTGTAAATGCATGGTTGTTAGTGGCTTTTAGGTGGTCAAATGTCCTGTCCTCTCCCCAACATTTAAGCTGGCTTGCAAGACATGCGCTTAGACTTAGGCGGTCTAACTGTGGTTGAGGTTAAGTCTCATCTAACTCAACAAAGCGAGTTGTTCGTATTAAAATATATATTATAGAGTCAAGTTTTTCTATACTCAATCATATGTAAAATAAAATCAACTTTGGCTTGTAATGTTTAATAAATTTCCGGTCTATTTTATGGAAAGAATGATTTCACTCTGAATAGCCAAAAGTATTAAAGACGATGACCTTTGGCGCTGTCGTAAATGTTGATGATATAATCAGATACTGTGTGTGTGTGTGTGTGTGTGTGTGTATGTGTTTTACTTCCAGTGTCAAGTGCCCAACAGTTGGAGACTCGCGATTAAGCATCAAAGTCCCGGCCATCTGAAGCTCAACGTGGGTCAAATGCTCAGTTTATCCGTGGAGCTGTGGATGTTTGCTTATGGGTTTGATTCGCACATTATAGTGAGACAAAGTAATAGATAACTTCGTTCTCTCCTTAATTACGAGTTCTTTTTTGATTTTTCAGTTCAAGGAAATCATGTTCATTGATTTAACAACAGGCCAAAAAGCGTACTTCACACGCATTGCTGGCGGTCCCACGACAGCCACTGCAAACCTGAACAAGCAAGCCAATAATCTTGGTAAGTGGAAACCTCATGGAGTTGCTAACACAGCTTACAACTATCAGTTATTGGTCTGTAACACAGCATTTTTCAGCGGATTTCACGTGTCTGGATATACAAACTGTTACAAACATTGTACATCTTGGTGTAGTGATTCACTTTCGCCCTGGTTCCGCACCGCCTCGGGTAGCAGCGCACATTATGCCGGTGTTGCGTTCAACATCAATGGCCACGTGCCACGCTCCACCAAGCTTATAAGTGTCGGACTGCGGTGAGCACTACGTAAACCACATCATTAAAGATGGCTCCACTCTTGTCTAATAAGATGTTAGCGAACGAGAGGGAGCCTAGTACTGCAACCGAAACACATGTTATTTCAATATGGCGGCGCCTAGAAACTCAAAAAAGGAAACCAGTTTGGCTTTTGGAGAAAAGCCTACCGGCGCTATGGTTTCTATTTTTCAACAGCGACGTTAGTATTTTCCCGTTTTATGTTCTCAAACGTTTTCTTTGTTTTTAAAAATAGCTATTTATTT
>JANRMR010180846.1:0-11693 GCA_025434825.1 Bergia sp. 'catenularis' | reverse complement strand
GCAGCAATATCATCAACATTTGTGGTCTGCCTTCTCTAACCAGTTATCTTACTTTAATGACAAATATTTACACTGCCAATTAATAAAACCTTATTTAACTTACCCCCAATGTATGGTGCAGGAGCTGTAAAGGAGTAGAAAGCACGCGTGCTGGTAAGAAATATCAATCAAGGCCTCATTTATTTGCTTCCCCGCAAACTATTCTTCTCCTTCGCTGCAAGAGACCTCTCGCAGCGAAGGAGAATAATAGTCTGCGGGAAGGCTATCATTTATCTGCAGTAAGGACATAATTGGGTTATTTTTGTTATTTTTTATAAATGCAAGATTAGCGTTCTATTGATACTTGATAAAGAAAATAATGATAATAATGCACTTTCTTTAAAAACAAGGTAGTTAGATTTACATGAAGGAATTTTAATCCAGGCTATAAAAACTATCTGATCACATAATTAAAATATCAAAAGTTGTAATAAGTGGGTCAAACTAGTTGTCTTATTCCTAAAACGTTTAGGGGATGGTTGTTTTGGACCTCCAGTTTGTGCCGTTTGATCAATTGTTGAAAGCTTTCGCACAACTGTGCCTTGACTGTGAACACATCTTTTGAAACTAATTGGATGACATAATCACTAATGACGTAACAATGATAAGTCACGAAAGTTGGAATTTGCCTTCAAATTTAAATTTTCCCCAAAACGGCTGTAAAATCATGAATTATTGTTTTCTTTCGATTACCTTAGGCAATAAAAGGTTGTTTTCTAACTGCTTCTAAATGAATTAAAATCTCTAAAGTCTAAAATCAAAGATGGCCACCGAAATCCACCTTTTTGAATTTTTGTAATTGTTACCATGGCGACAACGCTGATTTAATTAAATCTTTTTGTGTGAAAATTCCATAGTGAATTATTTACTAATTGCATGCCAAAGGACATGCTCTAATTCCTATCCGTTTGGAAACGCACGGTGGGTCTCGATGAACTCCCCCCCCCCCCTCCTCCCCCCACAAATGTTATTGTTTGTCAAACTAGTGCTTTAAACAATAAAAAGGAAGTAAAAATAAAACAAAAGAAAAAGAGAAACCGTTTGTATGCAAAAGTAACTTACGAGGAGTTGCAGATGTTCCGCTACACTTGTAAAGCTTATTGAGTTGCCATATATCAATAGGCGACAGAGCTCTTCTCTGGCCTATCTTTGCCAAAGGGTTCTTTGGAGTGATTGTTTCACCCGCGCCGTTACTAAAGGCCATTCTTCCATAGTGCATGAGTGAACCAAGATCGTACGGCGCCCCTAGGTCGGACGCAAAGCCAGCTTGGTACTTGGTAAAATCCTTGTTCTCTGCCTGGAGGAAATTAACAATGATATAGGCGTAAGAAACTTAGGAGAGGTCTGTCGTGTTTGAAAAAGTCGAAATATGAGTGAAAATAAGGACGAACAACAGCAGATCATCCATAATTGGCAAGATGTACTCTATTTTATAATAACATCTTTATAAGAACAATAATAGATATATGATAATATTAACTGGATGTGTTCAAGCAAACTTTAACTTCAAGTTTCTAGAGGTTCTCCTCTGTCTTCAGATTAATGGTTCGATCTGAATCTAGCCTTTACAAACTTTCCAAAGACACAAGAAGACCTTAAAAAATTAATTTAATTTTGGATGAATAAATAAATAAATAGATTCATACATAGTTACATACATACATAGACAGACAGACAGACAGACAGACAGACAGATAGATAGATAGATAGATAGATAGATAGATGGATGGATAGATGGATGGATGGATGGATGGATGGATGGATGGATCTATAGTAATCAGTTTTTGCTTATGGTAATGGCATATTTTTGTATGATGTATGTAAATTATATGCCAGGTTTCCTGTATGTTGGCTAAAAATATCTTTCATATACGTTAGTGCCATGCCATTTAACGTTTTAAGCATCATTATTGCTTTCAATTTGTTTCTTCTTTCTTGTAAAGTTTGCCACCCTATTTCTCTTCGAATGTCTTTCGACCTTTTCAAATACGTGGCACTTGTAATAACTCGTACAGCACGATTTTCAAGTTTCTGTAGCCTTTCGGCTAGAGAGGTCCCAATGCCATCCCAGACTATACAACAATAATTGATCTATATTTGGTCTATATACGCTGATTAAGTGGTCTCTGCAGGTACTATTTTCTTTATCCTGCGGAGAACCCCAGTATCAGTTGAAACTTTCTGTGTCACGTTGGTGAGGTGTGGCTCCCAAGTTAAAAATTCATCAACTGTTACACCGAGACACTTAGTGCTTTTAACCTGTTCTCAGTAGGGTAATTCAATTTACAGATAAATTAAGAGCTTCGTTCAGCGTAGAGATCCTTCGACGTGATCCTATTAGCATGTATTCTGTTTTAAGAATGTTTAGTGTTAATTTGTTTGCAGCTAACCAGGCTTTAAGTTTTTTCAAGTCTTTCTCCGCACTGCAAGCTGAATAAGTTAGGTTGGTATCATCTGCATACATACGTGTTGAACCGTATTCAGTGCAGGGGGCTAAGTCATTGATGTAGATAAGAAAAAGGAGAGGTCCTATAATGGACCCCTGTGGAACTCCGTAGGTAATAGATTTGCCATCAGATATTACTCCATTTACATAACACTGATGTGGCCTACTTGAGAAACCACGCCAATGATTCAGGGAGGATTCCGAAACATTTGAGCTTTTTTAATATAAGACCATGGTCAACAGTATCAAATGCTTTTTTCAAGTCGATCAGAATAACCCCATTAATCATCCCTTTATCAATATTAAAACACTATTCGCTGTTTATATCTAGTACAATGGAATGAAGCGTCCTAAACCCAGATTTGTGCGGGTTTAGCAGTTTTTAACTCACTAGGTATAAATATAATTGGCTGTAGATCAATCTTTCAAAAAGACGCACAATAGTTGGTAATACAGATATAATGGTCTGTAATTGCCAGGGTCATCGCGGTCACCAGTTTTGAAAACTGGCAAAACTTTAGCCTTTTTCCATTCAGACGGAAGTATAAACTTGATTGATAAATTGAAGATGTCAGTGAGCTGCTGATAAATTACTGGCGTAGCTAGTTTGAGAATTCTATGAGAAATGTCCAACCCCGTAGCTTTAGACACGTTTACCTTGTGGAGTAGCTTTTTAACCTGTGAAGGTGTCACCTCTTTGATAGCAAAATGTGATTTGGTTTTGTTTACATAATCTATCGGGTCTGTTTCCATTGTTGGTATTTTGGAAGCCAAGTTCGGCCCGATTTCTACAAGGTAATTATTCAAGTGGTTTGCCATGTCTATCGCCTCTGTTACATTTTTGTTGGTCAATGTTTTAATGCTGTTCATTTCAGAGACATCAGATTTTTTCTATCTGTCAGATCGTTCGAAATTTTCCAGGTATGTTTTCGATTGCCTGAACTCTGAATCAGTTTTCCGCGATAATATTAATGTTTAACCTGTTTCACATCTTGAGATACTTTGTTACGGATTTTACTAAAAGTGCAGACCTGTACGCATGGCCGTTTTTTCAAAGCATCTCTTTCGCGCATTTGTCTTTAACGAAAGAGTTGATCCATGGAGCTGGTTTATTTCTGGTTATTATGATACTGACTGGTGCGTGTTTGTCCAGAACGTCAAGAAATTTGGTTTTCCATTGTCTCCAAGTTATTAATTTCAGGCCAAATGTCCACATGTTCGAGATCTGAAATGAAATGTTTTGTCGAAATATTTTAAATTTCGTGTGGTGATAAATTTTGGGTTACCCCTGGATTAAATGCCAATTTTTGCGAACAGCAAATATTAAATTGTGGTCGCTAATAGACAACGTGTAATAAACAAGTCTGTTGTTGTTGAAGTTTCTTCGGTGACTCTAGTTGTTATTTTATGAGTTGCGAAAGTCGGTGAGAATGCATAAATTTGATAAGGCGTGTGGTATAATACTCTGGAGAATCACTCAAGGTGTCGCAACTCAAGTCCCCCAAATTGTAAATATCCTCGAAGCTTTGAGTTTCTTCTTTTTTCCATTATGATCACAGATTGTTGGGAACTTGTTCACCTCAGATACTGTATCTCCCGCTACCTCTTCAAAAATAAGGACTGACAAGTTATTAAGATTCTCAATAGCAGAAACGTGGCTGTCGTCCATCGATGGATGGATGGATGTGGGATAGATTGATGGATGCGGGAGGGATGGATGGATGGAAGGGTGGGTGGGTAGATGGATGGATGGATGTGTGGGCGGGTGGATGGATGGATGGATGGATGGCTGGGTGGCTGGATGGATGGGTAGGTATGTGGATCATTTTTGCTATATATTTACAGAGGCACTATGAATCAGTCCAGAAACAACACTTTCTTGTATAATTAAATATCAATTGTTTTCTTACTAACCTTTTTGAATATTTTGAAAGTTTACTGTTATGTACTGATCCCTATCCAGTCGACTTTGCTCATGAAAGAAGCCCAAGGCGTGATACAACTCATGCGCTACTACTGCCATATGTTCACATCCTCTTCCTAGAGATAAATCTTGTCTAGTGTTTAATGGATGGCGACCAATAATCGAGTAACATCTACAAAAAAACAAAGCAGTTGGGTTTTATTAAGTGTTTTAAGAAGATAAAACAGATAAATAAAAAAGACAGTGTACAGGTTTTTCGTTTATACCGTTTATACTAGTAAGTAAGAAATTAGTTATTTTTGTTATTATTACTAATTATATATATATATATCAGTAGTAGATAATGATTGGGGTTTACTGAAACGAGGAATGTTGCATCACTCTGTTCACGAGTTCTAGTTGCTCCGCTATTTCACAATGTATATTTGGTACATCATTAATGTACTTTATATGAAGTGTTAATGGGTGATAAAATTGGAAAGACTGTTGATTCCTTGATTCCGCGGTTCCTTGAATCCTCGGTTCCTCGTTGCTCATCCTGGTAAGTGTATAAAACCTAAAAGTTTTCTGGAAATCATTTTTTTAAAATTTTAATTTAGACTTTACACAATAAAATGCTTATCAACAGATTCAGAAGCATCTTCAGACAGTTAGAAGCTACGGTTTGTTATCGGTCCGACTCGAACTGCATCAGAAAATGTGTAAAAACTGGTGTCGACCAAACACATGCTTTGGAATCTGACTGTTTTTCTTTCCAATTAAACTATAGTTCTGGCTACACAGAAAGGTTGCGCCTACCATCTACTGTTTATAGACAAACCGATACCTTTACGATTTAAGTTCTGCCGACGAATCGGTGTATGTATTAATATTTGAAGGACAATCCGCAACAACGAAAAAGTACATTGTAAACCTAACTCAGCAAGTTAGGTGAACATGCAAACAATTGTTTTGGGAAACTTGTCAATGCATAGCAACATTTTGTGTGCTGGGTTTGAAAATTTTAAGTTCTTTTACGCGTGTTTTTTGTTTTTTCGTGCGCTAAGAGTGATGATTAAATATATCAGTCGCTATGCTTTTTGATACAGTCAGTTCTATTCAACTGTAAAGAAACTACACCACAACAAAAAAACCCCATTTCATTTTGGTCTAGTTTTTAATTTATTTTTTCAGCTTCTTTTTACAACTTTTTTATTTTTATTCAGTACCAATTGATATCTTACCCAGATCCAGGAAATATGTTGACATAACTGCTCTGTGTTGTTCGCTCTACAAATCTTATACACGTCTGGCTACTGATGTGCCTGAAGGCCTCAAAGACAGCTTGTCTTACTTTGGTATCTGCATCAGCCAAAAAAAATTAAAATTTAATAAATTTTTCTAGCTTCGTAAACTTTAATAAGTATTTGTTACATTTTTTTTGTTTTATATTTTTATTATAAAGCAAAATCCAATAATATGCATTGGTAGGTTTTATATAAAAAATGGTATTGAAAGGGGTTTTCGTGTACAGTTTTGCGAGTTCTGAAGTACTTATTGACAAAAAACTACAAAATTTTATAAAAAGGCAATGTTCAGATATTAACCTTATGTTTATGAAAAGGCAAATGATGTTGATGATCTTTTTTATTCGGCGATTAAGCTCGATTGCAGTTACTCTAATATTTATTTGGACATCGTCTTGATTTATGTTTCTGCAAAAGAATATAATCCTAAGAGAATGTATCTTTCATGCATGCGTCTGTTCCGATGATAATTTTTGAAGATCTGTTTTTAGATAAGAAGCACGCGCGATTAGTTCTTTTTGCACACGTGATATTTCGTCAGAACCTCGTTCCCAGGGTTTTTTTCCCCAGGAAAGTGGAAAGGCTGGAAAAGCCCTGGCCTCGGCCATGCGTTTCTGCAATTTCATTGGCTGAAAAAATTTTAAAATTATTCGCAGATAAACTAATTTATAAGTTCTGAACATAAATTAGAAGAAGCATTTGGCGTCGCCATTGTGTTTTGTTGTCTCGGTTTATTGCTTAGACTGATAGATTGACTGTTTTTCGGTTTTTCTACCAGTTTCGTAATTTCTCAATTAGTTTTCGGAATGGCTTGGTCACTCAATCTTTAGAACACTCGTGGTTTGTTAGTCAGTGAGGAAATGATGGATTTTGAAAAAGATGAAAATGTTGGCAAATTCTGGAATATTTGATGTACCGTCGCGTCGTTGGGTACACAAGTCAGAGGCCGCATTTTAGCAAATTTTAATGACATCAAAATGCACCTATTACATAATATTTATCAATTAAATTCAAATTGCCGTAAAGTGCATTTACTAGATGTTATATTTTGTGGATTTTCATCGGCAAATTTCTAGGGGGGGTGGGGGGGGGGGGTAAAACTATATGAGACTCTGAAGGAGCGATTAATATTTCAGAAAACAAGTTTATAGGCTGGTATGCCTGGACGGCGCTTGCCGTGGGTTGGCTCCCATAGAATGAAGTGGTGCGCGGGGAGTTCTTAGTGTCTCCTCCAGGCAACTTTTTCTGAAATCCTGGGGAGGTCTCCGTAGAGATTGTTATTGGAGATGTGATCCCGCCAGTTGACATTGAACGCGCCCCCTAAGATGCGGGTATACGAGCCGTCCAGCGACTTCTGTAGGGAGGCAGTCATCGCCCAGTACTCGCTTCCGTATAGAAGTATGGTTTCTGCAGTTGCGCAGAAGAACTTGATTTTGAGTTCTCGTAAAATACTCGATCTCCAGACCATCTTCATTCATTACGGGCTTTCCAAGCTAGGGCTTTACAGATCTTCATATCTTGGGTGGTAGAGTTGATCCATAAGCCTAGGTACTTGAAATCGGTTACGATCTCTAGGGTCTTGCCACTTTGCGTCTGTAGCGGAAGTGCAGAAGGAGCATTGCACGTCATTACTTTGGTCTTCTCTTTGTTGATAATGAGCCCGACTTGGTCACACTTTTCTTCTACGTGCGTTAGCAGTTCGTGAGCCTGCGAGGTGTTGTTCGACAGCAGTGAAGGTGATATCATCAGCAAAGTCAAGATCTGTCAGCGCCTTTGCTAGGTACCATCGTGTTCTCTGAGGCTGTAGCGTAAGACCAAGCTCTGTCTCTTTCCCGTCAACGGCAATCCGGAGGGCGTAGTCGGAAATACTATGAACAAGAATGGAGCAAGTGTGTCCCCTTGGAGCACACCTGCGGTGATCTCAAATTCATCAGATGTGCCATCTGCAGTAACAACTCTGGTTCTAGTGTTGGTGTACATCATTCTAATGGCCATGAGCAGCCGCGGAGGAACGCCATATGCCTTTAGGATATTGAACATTTGGACATTTCGTTTCGCTGTGTTCCAAGGCATGCTAAATTAATACACCCAAGGTTTTCGGGTGTTCGTTGATCACATGACCAGCCGATGCCAGGACCTTTCCCGCCCCTCATTTTTGCTAGGGAAAAGCGTTGGGAACAAGGTTGTTTTGGTCAAGCCGTTTGAGATTACCTCCACTTGTTTCTTTTGGGAAGAGAAACATGGCCGAAACATGGCCGATCAGCTGAATTAACTGATATTTTATTCAAAAATGAAAATGACTGTTAAAGTCAATGGAAATGATGTGAGAACCGTACTCAGAAGAATTTTGTTGTAGTTTTAAAATTGTGGCGAAGTTGTAGACAATTGTCAAGACTTGTTTGAGTATATTGAAGTCGGTAGGAAGTAGTCAGTCTCGTTAAAAATCATTTATTTCCCTTCCAAACGCTCAGATTAAAAGTCCACGAAAGGCAAAGTAGTTGTACCACAACGTCCTTTCCAAATATCGAAATAACGGGTCCAATAGATGTTTTATGTGTTAGCTAGGCCTGTTTCGTTTTCTTCACCGAAAGATCGCGAAAGGTGCTAACAGACGGTTGAAATTATAATTCACAACAAATTTCGGCTCCAAATCACTTCCGTTGACTGTGTAAAAACGTTTGAAATAACTTGGGGGCCAAATGAAACCAAAATTTTTCCGTAATTGCCTTCTAGTTTGAGATTTTACATGGGTATTCACAAAATTTAGCAGTACAGGCTCATGATCATACAATTTTCAACAGAGAGCGGCCTGTGACGGGTAAATTTGAAAACGCACCTTTTTTTATTCGGTTGGACCTACAGTCCACACTAATCTGGATAAAAAAAAGATTCGTTTTTCATCAGTTACCCGGAGTTTTTCGAGTATGCTCTCCAGAGTGGATACATTTGAAAACGGAGTAGTGTGGAGAGGGAAAACGAAGCTTATCGAATACGCTGACATCACATGAGTCTACCTAAATAGGTAGTCCGAGCACGGATAAAAACGGTACGGGTGCCATTTTTATCCGTGCCGTACCAAAAATCGAGTGTAGTGTAAATGGGGCTAAAATGGCTTCATTTTCTAGTTTTCTGAAGCTTTGACAGAAAAAATCGAGTTGCTAAGAAAAGCTTCATTAAATCAAAGCACTGCAAAGAATATTGCAAGTTCAGCAAAGGTTTTTTTAAGAATTTGGCACAATTCGCATGCAACTGAAACCACAATGGAGTCGAAAACGTCGAAAACTATAAAGTCGGAGCGCATGAAAAAAAATGACACAAACTTAGTAGCTAAAACGTTAGAATCTAGAAAGTTTGTAAATCATTCCTCCAGGAAATCATGCACTCTCTTGAATGATCCTGAATATGCAAGCCGATGGCATACATAACAAAGATAATAAGGCTGCGTCCACACTACGCCGGGTAAATTTGAAAACGCATCTTTTTTAATTCGGCTAGGTCTAAGACGGACGAAAAGTTATCCGTCCACATTAACACGGTGACAGAACCTGATAAAGTATTCTCCGTCCACATTAACACAGCAACAGAACCTGATAAAGTGTTCTCCGTCCACATTAACACGGTGACAGAACCTGATAAAGTATTCTCCGTCCACATTAACACGGTAACAGAACTTGATAAAGTGTTCTCCGTCCACATTAACACGGTAACAGAACCTGATAAAGTGTTCTCCGTCCACATTAACACGGTAACAGAACCTGATAAAGTGTTTTCCGTCCACATTAACACAGTAACAGAACCTGGTAAAGTGTTCTCCGTCCACATTAACACAGTAACGGAACCTGATAAAGTGTTCTCCGTCCACTCTTCCGATATTTAGCCGTAGAAATCGCTCAAATGCCCCATCGGGATAGAATCACATGACGCATGCGATGTCAGCGTATTCGATAAGCTTCGTTTTCCCTCTCCACACTACTCCGTTTTCAAATGTATCCACTCTGGAGAGCATACTCGAAAAACTCCGGGTAACTGATGAAAAACGAATCTTTTTTTTATCCAGATTAGTGTGGACTGTAGGTCCAACCGAATAAAAAAAGGTGCGTTTTCAAATTTACCCGTCGCAGTGTGGACGGGGTCTCAAATTTTGAATATCTGC
Organism: Bergia sp. 'catenularis'; assembly: GCA_025434825.1. Classification (NCBI taxonomy): domain Eukaryota; kingdom Metazoa; phylum Cnidaria; class Anthozoa; order Zoantharia; family Parazoanthidae; genus Bergia; species Bergia sp. 'catenularis'. The sequence continues at coordinate 1,845 of JANRMR010180846.1, read as the reverse complement.
GGCTTAGATCCGTACGAATCCGGGAAAGCAGAAGGACAACAAAACATTTCCCCGGCAAAGCAAAATAACAGATCCCCATTCATAAAAATGCCGCCCAGTATGAATTAATTCAAAGTCGCTTCACTTCAGTTTTGAATTTCGACAATTTTAATAGCAGATGTGAGTTTGGCAAATCAACTCAGATCTACCAGGCGGTTCAACTCCGATTATTTCAAGTTGCTGGTCGAAGAAGTATCTTCGTAAACCGTTTCGGTATGAAGTCTGCAGTGAGCCTTCCCCGTACTCTTTGTATTTGAAGCCTGTTTTAGTTTGCCTTATTTCTAATGGAAAGAAATCCTTTAGTAACTCCGGACCCTCTTCTTCTAGAAATTTTATTTAGATCGTGCTGTTTTTGAAATTTATCCTCGTACCGAGAAGAAAAACAACTGACTGCTGTCGCTGTGCATTTCTTGGTGTTTTTGCCTCTATATCTTGCTTAAAAGCCTCGAGTTCTTTGTAGGCCTGTACGTCAAAATTATGTTTGCGTCAGCCTCGCCCTGTTTTGGTGTATGTTTTTGACTGTATGGTTCAGACATTTTTGGGTTTCTTGGGGTATTTTCTCTTCCCCCGTGTACATCGTAAGGCAAAAGGACTTCTGGGAGTCTCAGTCTCCAAAAACTCAAACGTGAGCTCAAAATTTGGGAGTTCAGGGCACTCAATTCCAGTTTCTCTGAATAACATGTTTTCTGAAGGTTCTTAAACATAACGATTAGCTATTTACGTGGGCAGAAAGTATCAGTAAAGTACTAGAAAACGAGTATCAGTTTGTCACCACCGACTCGGAGACAAATTTAAACATATTCAGAAATCGCGAAAGTCATGGTTCAGTGAACAAAAGCTGAACGTGCACAAGTGCAATTCTATCTGAAATACCGTCTCATCTCTGCTCGTTTTAACCAATCAGCATGCGTGTTTCATTTCTGCTATGCGATTGTGATTTAAATTGTCCCATATTGCTATTAATAATCACTCGAATGTAATGTCGTGCAATTTAGGAAAACTCACTCACAATTTTCCCAAATTAGGCGACCTTCTATTCGATTTAACCCACACATATCCTTTGGTTTGTCTCGAACTTCGGTACTCATTTTCTCATCGTAAGAATATAGCAACTCCAAATTAAGTTCAAAAGGGGGGCACAACACCACGCGCGCGCTAACTTGGCGAGCCACTAAAATAGCATCATTTCTAAGAATAGCCATTATCATTGGTTGCGCAGTAATACGAAAATGCTTTCTCTTAGGATTATGTTCTCTTGGTTTATGGTAATAAACTGGTTTAAAATGCATCCAACATTAGCAAAAAATATTGATCGAGGGCTTTTTTGGTCGATAAAGATGCTTTCCTTTAAAAATACTTTGAGAAAAACTTCTGAAAAGAAATCCGTCGACTCAGTTGTTAAAAGCCTCTTTAGAGTTGTTATTTATATACTTACTTAAGTTTGAATCAAATTTATAATAGAGCACGCCTCCTGGCCACCGGTAGACTAGATGAGTCAAAGTGTCTCTTTTCTGCTTGTTCCCATGAATGTTCAGGTTCTGACCTGGTAAAAGCTCGATGTCACCTTCGAAAAGACCTTAAAAAGCAAAATTAAATCGCATATGTGAATATGGTTATACGTTTCCAAGCCAGTTTTAAGAATTTTGAACATGTTACACTTATTCCGGAAGAGCAATGTGTAGAATAAACTTTATTTTTTCAATAGAAAAATGCTTCATTATTTTTCAAATAATATCTATCTATCTATCTATCTATCTATCTATCTATCTATCTATCTATCTATCTATCTATCTATCTATCTATCTA
>JANRMR010180834.1:0-21133 GCA_025434825.1 Bergia sp. 'catenularis' | reverse complement strand
ATATCAAACCGAGCATCTTATTCGCATTGTTCACAACTCTGCCAACGTGACTGTTCCATGATAAATCACCCGAAATCATTACCCCTAAGTCCTTTTCGTTTGACACTTCAGAGATGGGAATACCATTAACAGTGTAACTACCAGTGATTGCCTTTCGTTTCCTTGTAACACGTTTGCTGCTGCGCAACATTAAATGGGACAACTCAAATCGCTTCTTGGGCTAGTTTTAAACTTTTTGTTCCCTTTTCGTCATGTCACTTCGCTTTCGTGTTCAGTTCAGTTTGTTTGTTTGTAACACCTTTGATAAGAAAAAAAAAGAAAAAAAACACAGATAACGCACTAATTGATCATGAACAAAATTCAGTTTTCCCTGTATTGATTTGTAAATGCTTCATGCATTTCCTGTAATCTTACCCTCAATACCTCGAGCCCGCAATAACTCGTTCCTTTCGCTAACTCGAAGTGAATAAACCTCTATTCGTGTTATGTTCTTTCTAATTTTACCCCCGAAAACTCGAACCTCATTTGACAGAGTGTAAAAATGACTCCAAACATTGTCCAAAACATTTTAAAAATTTATTTCAAAACAAGTTAAGTGAAATGTTCTGAATGCCGTTAGTTTCACGTTATTCACTTTCTGTAAAGTATGGATATGAAGCGTCAGTTCTGATTCTGAAATTAAAGAAGTGTAAACAAAAATAAGACAACAAAAAGTCTATTCTCCCAATTACCTAAATTCCCGGTAACTCAAGCTTCTGAAGGTTCGAGTTATCCAAAGTCAAATATATTTTACTTTATGTTTTTAACATTTTACGAAACAATGATATTTCTATTTTTCAGTTGACAGCAAATGCTTTCCACCTAACATCAACCTGAACACAAGTAGATCATCCCAGAATGCACCTAGGGTAATCACTCTGGAGCCCGCGATCATTCAAGCAGCAGTGAAACTAAGATGCAAAATGACAAAGGACGTTATCCATCGTTGGGATATCTCAAGTATTGACTCAAATACTAGGGTCTTTTCGCCATTTGTTACTATCACAAGGAATATTTCTAATGTTGATCCAAAAACAAAAAAAGTTGTGCCTTATGTTTCCATTTCAACTGATAAAAAAAGAATAGTTATACATCCAAGACACCTCTCTGTTGGGTTACATTATATACGACTCACAATCGACACTCGCAATCATTCAGAAGCGTGGAATTATGACTTTGGTTTTATCCGCGTTGTTAGACCTGATATCAAAATTAAAATAGTTGGGCCAGCTTTAGTTGCTAAATTCAAAAAGACTGTGACGCTACGAGCCGACGATCTATTAGACCCAGAATCAAATATGCCGATTAATGGAACTGGCTTTAAGTTTACGTGGTTCTGTCGAAGAGAGAAGGAGAATCACACGACAGTTACAAACTCTACTCCTGTCGATCTTGCTCACGGAAGGGTTCGAGGAATGGGTGGTTGTTTTGGTTATGGAACCGGGAAATTTACCAAACAAGGCAAAGTGTTGACAATTGACCCTACATGGGGCATGCAGACAAACCAAACTTATACCATCGAATTAATTGCCACTAATGAAGACCGTCAAACTGAAGTTGCAACTCATCAACTGTATGTGGTGTCTGGGCTGCAGGCGTCTGTAAGGTGAGCCAATGAAACCATTTATAATTAACTTTTATACCTACAGAATATGATCATGCTCGGATTAGCGAAGAACTCAATAACAGTATTTCATACAACAAAACATTTTGGGGCAGATATTGAAAGGCTTTTGTTTGCTCTCTTTATGTGACCACGAACGCGTGCATTGCGAAGCTACCGTCTGTATATTTGTGTGTGTGTATGTGTGTGTGTGTGTGTGTGTGTGTGTGTGCGCGCGCGCGCGAGTGTGCGAATTCGTGTGCACGTCCACGTGCGTGGAAGAATATACATGTAGTATGTGAGATAATTTTTGAATTGCACAGAAGACAAACGTTTCTCCAAGAAAATATACTGACACAGCAACTGATCATCTGTAGGATTCCTAAAATGTGTGCAATAAGCCCTTTCGGCAAAACGGTGCATCACGGGTGATCAGGGCCAGAAATGCAGCAAAGGGCCAGAAAAAACGGAGGTTTTTCGACGATTTCTCCCGAACTTTTCAATTCCAAGTTCTAGAATATTCGAAGAATGAAAATAAGTGTATGTTTTAAGCACAGACTGACCAGCAGAGCAAGTGGATGCAAATTATTGAAACACTAATCCAATAGAAATCTCTTGTCGCTCTCTCTCCATACAAATGTCTGTAATGACGAATGTCGAGAAGAATCGCAGTGAATCAAAGGTGTGTATTTCTCAAGATTCTTGAGTTTCTCTTAAATTTAAGGTTTCAACTGACCACAAAAGTAAAGATAAGGAAACTATAGACTGATTATTAATGTTAATTGACATTTTAGTGTGCTTACTACAATATTTATCGAATCTGTGTTCCAAAAATGTATCGGTAAAACACTTGCCAAGCCGACTCGCAGACTACAAACTTACCAGTAAATACATTCGGTTCTCTTCTAATTTGCGATAAAATTCGGCAGTAACCGGCATAACCCTAGAATAGGTACTTACCTTCACTCTACAAAAACTTTTAAACCTTGAAAAAGGAAAGTTTGCGAGTAATCGTCAAAAAATCTCCGTTTTTCTGTCTCTTTGCTTCAATTCTGGCCCTGATTACCCATGATGCACCGTTTCGGCGAAAGGACTTATTCTACAATTGGTTTCGGCTTCATTAAATCCCAGACCATTTGCAAAACATTTTAGGAGGAGCCACCCACTAAGTGAGCACAGTTGCTGATAACAACTAAAAATAAATTCTTACAGTTAAGGACCCCGACAAAACACGTTAGATGGCGAAAACAAACACGAACGTAAAGTAAATCCTAGCAAACAAACAAGCGTTTGCAAACAAAAAGTAAACAAACAATGCGCGCGCAACAAAAAATGATGGACTGTTGCAAATAAAAGCCAATATAGATGAATTAAAACAAACTAGAAAACAAATAAAACAGACAACTTAAAAAGGATACAGTAAAATTAGTTGAGGAACATTGAGGTCATTCTGCAAGAATTCATTCCCACATTAAAAATTTTACACCAACCATAGAGGCTTGCATCGGGTACTTGCTCAGTTCTAGCCATCCACCAGCGTACAAGACCAAGGTTGTATCTGCAAATTTGAACTGTACAGAAGACAACCAATCGTTTCTCAAGGGTTAGGAGTTAACTCACTTCTCGGTGAGTGTCTTTGGAAGCCGTGCGTTTCTGGTAGCTGACAAGTTGGACAACAAAGTAAGAGATTCTTCAAAATGCCCAATAAGACAGCACAACGTCCTTGAAGTTTATTCATTTCCAGCTGGATTATTTGGTCATACAAGGAAAGGTTCAAAAGGACCGTAAACTTCCAAAAAATTGTAGAGAATGGTTCTAGCTCTTTTAATGATTAATGGAAGTATGATTTTTTTCTTTTGTCTTTTTTACAAAAAGAAAGTGCGTTTCTTTAAATCAAAATTATTCTTTTGATAAGATCAAACATATTTATAGCTATCAAAAAATAATGAGCACGATGTGACTTACTTAATAAGAAAGTTTTAATATGAACACTATTTTTTAACAGATGTATCTCGAATTGCGGTCTCGGCGCTCGCAAAGTAACTGCAGACAAACGCGTTGCTATGGAGACAGTGTGTGAGGGAGCTGGATGTGAAACAATCAAGGGATACACGTGGAACTTGTTCTCAAAAGAAGGAAATAACTGGACCGAAGTTCATAAACTGCAAGAAATGGTTTCCAGCAGCCTCAATGGTCCTATTGTAGTCTTATCAGGTTCGCCTTCTCTCCGCGCAAACGCTGAATACAAATTTGTTGCGCATCTATTCTTCCAGGACGAGACAACAGAACAAAGAGAGATGGTATTTCACACTAACGCCCTACCAAAGTCATCTCCCACGGCTGACAGTAACTGCTTCGTCACTCCACAGATAGGCCAAGCAGTCATTGACGATTTTGTTTTCAAGTGCGAAGGGTACACAGATGAGGATCTTCCTCTCAGTTACCAGTTTAGTTTGTCTTCCCCAACAGGGTTGGTGCTGTTTCAATCAAGTTTATCCCCCGAAGCAACTGTCCGACTCCCTTTAGGTGATCCCAGTGATGATTACAGTATAACCGTTAACATCACTATTCTTGACGCCTACGGGGCTGCAATACGAACTACAGTAAATGTCAAGGTATGTTGGATTAATGGAGGTTGCCACGATCACCTACCCTTCCCCTAAACCTTAATCTAAGCAAAACCCCAACCTCAAATCTAACTGTAACCTAAGGGAGGGGCAGATGGGTAACATTACAAATCTAACATCCATCGCTTAGGTTGGATAAAATATTTTACATCTGTTTTCAGTATTAGTACTTGAACGTGTTTATGTGTGATACCTTGTAGGTAGTTCCTTTAGAAACAGATGACATGACTGGTGCCTTGATGAATATTGCGTCAGGCGAGAACAGCCAGTTGGGAAACCTCCTCAACAGTGGAGATGTAGATAAAGCGTCCCAAATGTCATATGCTGTATTGTCGGTCGTGGACGGCAGCAAGAAAAAAATAACGCAAGAAGACAAGAAGCAGGTAGCTTGTTTATAAAACCGTTAATAAGAAGCTTTTAAAACAGTATAAAATTGTTGAGATACTGTTTAAAGAATCACCTGTTCACAATAACAACAGCAAAAACAATAATAATAACAATAATAACAATAACAACAATAATAATAATAACTTTAATTCCGTGTCAAATCATTTAAGCAGAGGAAAAACCTCTATTAATAGGGGACATCTAACTGAAATTTTTAAATATTGTATCTAATATTGAGAAAAACTAAAATTAGGTTATTATGAATATCTAATATTATAAAACTATATAGAAGCTAAAAAACAGCTACGAAAAAAAAAAGTATGAAATTAAGAGAGCTAGATTTAGAAAATGTTTTGAATACGCCTTTTTGCATAGCGAATTCTACTGAAACTGTTTTAATTTTAATATCGCTGTGGCACGTGAGAGTTGTAATCGTTTTATACAAACGGTAAAGGTAGAGTTGGGACACCGGGAAAAAACGTCCCACCTTTGTTCCAATCGCTTTGCAAGACAGATATTTTATCTTCTAATCCCATTTTACTAGATATTTTGTCACTTAACTCGTTTCGTTTTACCACCAAGGCCTCTCACTCTTTGCTTTCCAACTACCAAAAAATTATCTCCATCAGTTGCCATTCTTAATCTCTTTCTTCCATAGACTTTTTTATTTTTTCTCCCTCCCTTTTCTTATATTAGTTGTGTCAATTTGAAGCTGAGAAACGAATAGTTAAAAAGACAGATAAAATTTCTAAAAACTAAGAAGATTTAAGTCAAACTCGAGCATTGCTGCAAAAATATGAAAGGTTAACCACTAAAGCATCAATTTACAAGAAGCATTATAAGTTATTTCTTTTCTCTATCTCCAGTTAAAGAACACAGTCATTGACCAAATGTCCCAAGCGAATATGACGCGTCTGGCCCAGCTACCCCAAATGGCTGCAGTGGTTTCCATAGCAACAAAGGAAAAAGAAGAAATTTCACTTTCATCACAGGTGCGTTTTTCAGAAGTTTAAAATCATCATAGCGAAATCAATGATTCACAATATTTTGACGCAATTTTATCAGTATGCAATTAAATAACAAAACAGCATATTTGCTATCAGTTTTCTTCTCTGTCACCACATGTACCAGAATACCCACAGTAATTTACCTTTCCAGTTGGCCACCAAAACATTCAATGCCATTTCAAACAACAGTCCAATTGTTGTTTTGCTGAAGAAGGTAAAGAGCAGTGATCGCGGAAATAAAACTAATACTAATCTTAACACTTGACTTCACCTGAACCGTGAAAGAAGTAGCCAGATAGATAAACTAAACAAATTGAAGAAAAAAGTATTGAAGAGTGTTGCACCTGCAACGGCTAGTCTTCCAGTCGTTTGCACTACCTCCATGTCAACAATTCAATTCGCTGCCTTTCATCAATTTGTTACTGTTATATGTTATGAATGGCATCGATAGTCTTCCTTTTACGAAAGAAAAATGGACAGCGCCTCACACAGGCTATCAACGTTTAAAATTTGAATATAGACGAGTGTATTTCGACTCGATAAATTGGCAGTAGCATTGTTTGATATTTCAGTTGCTTGATACTATATATATTACCGGTCGATATAAAGACTTTGTGTTGGAATTCAGTAGTTCGCTTTCTCAAAATCTTGAAATAAAGTCAACATATTAATTACACTTCAATTATAAAAACACTGCTGGAATAGATCAATCAATTTGTGGCAAATCTTTTTGGCTTACCTATAGTAACTTTTTGCTCATTAGGAAAACGCTGTCAACATCCTCGAGAACGCGGTTTCTGTGCTTTCGGCGCAGTCAAATGGATCTCAGCCAAGCTTGGCGCAAAGCGTTGGAGAAGGACTGATACGCGGCACTGCAAACATCATACAGGCTACTTCGAGTGAGACTGCAGTTAATGTTCACGAGAAAGTTACAGTACGGCGGAAGGGCGGAAACAGTCCAAGTAAAGACCAGCACAAGGTATTATCACTTCTAAAATCTGAAATGGGTTGGCACTGAATAAAAAAAACTTTGAAAATATTGAACATTCAGTCGTTAAAATACTGTAAATGCATGTAAAAAGACTAGTATAAAAAGGCGTTCTGCTACAAAATGCCCGCATAGAAAATTGTTTTTAAAGTTTTTGAAAGAATTTCAACCCCCTTTTAACAATCAAATTTTTCATTATAAATTGATACTAATTTATGTTTTAAATCACTTTTTAACTTGATTCAAACTAAACTCGACGGGAAAATAGCGTGGACACAAGAAATCCAATTCGACTGTTACGCCATGCAATATGAGAACGCTATCATCCGGTTAGAATTTTGTGGCCGCCAAATGAACACTTTTTGCCGAGGCCATGAAATTGGCCATAAAATTGGCTTCTAGTTAAAATTAATTGATTTAACTAAATTTGTGCGTTATCTTGCAGCGTAAGGAAATGACACGGAAATCACTTAGACTGGTTGATCAAGTTGGTGTCACTCTTTTAGACACCAAGTTCGCTGGTGAAGAGCCGACTGTCCTTAAGACAGACACCTTAGCAGTTTTGCTTGAGCGTCAACTGCCAGACAACATTGGACACAGGAGGATGAAGGAAGAAGGGAGTGAGGTGGTCTTGCCATCTGCAACCGACCTTATTGGGAACAACACTCTTAACCTGACCTCGGTTGATTCTCAGGTAGTTATACAAACCTTTGAAATCAAGGTGCTTGACATCTGTACTGAGATCAGTTTAAGGCTTTTTTGATTGAATATTACTACAATTCTTTTCCGAGCTTCCTTGAATACCATAATTATTTCTGCTTGGAAATTTATCCGTCTTAAATGATATGCAACTCGTGATATCCTTTCCAGTAAGTCCTGTTGCCAGGGTCTTTCGATGCTTTATATATATTTTTAAGCGTGAAGTATTTTGATCTTATTTTGCAACTATAATAAGTCATTTCTATCTTTTATTTTTTAATTAAATTTAATTGTGTGCAAGCTCTGCAGTTTTGTCCCCTACTATGATTATATTAAATTTCTTTTTGCTTATCACAGTGAAAGTAAATGAATAACTTAAAATAACAAACAAATAAAATAAATAAATAGATAAATAAAAATAATAAATAATAATATAATAATTGTTATTATTATTTATTTCACATTAATGATCAAGTCGAGACTTGTGAACGTAAATAGCTCTACGTATCCGTTATATGCTTATCAGAGGTGCATGACTAACTTAAAGACTTATTTTCAGTAACTCTTTAAGATTTTGAATCCTTTAAATTTGCAGATGGTTATTCTGAAGAAGAATCCATTTAATTGGGAAATAAGTTCTTCTGCCGTTAGATCAACTGTAATTGAATTTAGTTTAAAAGCCAACACGGGAAAAACCGTCAACGTATCTGGTCTTCGTGAACCAGTCGAGCTCTTCCTCCCCATCAGGAGACAAAAAAGTGCCAACAAAACTGCGCCAACATTTTTTGTCAAACCAAGTGTGGAATTCGAAAACTTGCGTTACCATGAATTTAACATTCCTTCTTCTGAAGTAACTATGATGATACGCATAGAACCAGAAGGGGGTAAGTCTTTAGAAGTTTATGTTGGTCATAACGAGAGACCCAATCCAAACAGTGGGGCCCAATACTTCAACAAGACCATACCAGATTATAGCTCTTGTTTAAACTATTCACATGAAGGAGAATTCTCTAACTGCACCTCTGATCCATATGTGGTTGTGCTGTCGAGCCAGATTACTGGAGGACTAGGGAGACATTATGTTGGTATCAGATACCTGATCACACCATTTGATCCCACCTCAAATATCACAAAGGTAAATGAGACTGAAGCTGCCACCAATAGAACTCGTGTTCGAGAGAGAAGGAATACATTTGATCCTGACTGTGCAACACATAATGGCCGACGAAAGCGTTCTTGCATTGGTGTCAAACCTGCCCCTACCACCCCTCCCCCGACTCCAAAAATCATCATTCCTTCGTACAACTACAGCACAGATGTAAATTACAAGATGAGCACTACGGTGGCCGGATGCATGTACTGGTCTGAAACCAAGGAAGTATGGACCTCAGAGGGCTGTCAGGTAAATATATGCGTTAAAAATCATTGTTGTCTCGGAAAAACTTTTTCAAACGACCCAAATAACATTTGTGGATTGGTTAGATTCAACCCTGCATCATTAAGCAAGAATGATGTACGCTCGTACTGCTTTAGAAAAAAAACAAGATGCCTTAAGATTGCGTGGAAATTTATGTACTGATGTAAATGAAAGCATTGAATCGAAAACAAATTCTTTATGAATGCCTGAATTGATATACGTAATTCCGCACGTTTTAAATATATGTTTGCTCATAAACTGCACTGCCATTCGCCACTCGCTGAGTTTGGCTGCCTTCTTGTTTTCATCTGCAACAAAAGACGCGCACGGTCCAATGTTGCAAAATCTTTCCGTAGACAAGTTAACAACAAGTCTTGTTCACACATGTGAAATTAACATAAGTATAAACATTTTAATAACAAAGGATAACACAAAGGAATTCCAAGCGTGCGACGAGATGTAACAAGTTCACTCCTCTTACGTTTATCAGTATATTCTGTGCTCATCTCATAGTGTAAATGGTCATTAAGTCTGGTTCACGCTCGTAAAATGAGCATAAAGCACAAGCATAAAATAAACATAAGTAATCTAAAGAAGAAATCCTTCACTATCCTGCCTTTGTCTTTTCATTTGTTATTTAAATTTCTTATATTTAAACTTATGCTTGTAAGAGTGCTAATTCCATCACTCTAGACCTAATTCTCTTCGAACACTGTTTACTTTTAGTCAGCTTGTTTTTTTTGTTCGGAAACTTCGATTGGTTCATACAAAGAACAATTTAAATTACTCTTTTGATTACATTTCAAAAACAACAACAATTCTTTATCCAGACTACTATCACATAGGTCGAGTGTTATGATGCTGTTAATAACTTGATAGAAGCTAGTCTAGCCTAGTCTAGCATCTTTATAAGCTCTGACGTCTTGTAAAGACTGGCAAGTGCCCTTTTCTTTCGGGGATGCTATTTAACATTTTGAGAGCAAGGAGATGGGTTTGGGTGATTTGCATTTAAAATGAGATGGTTATATACACAAACATACGAAATTAGGACTTCGAAGAAGCAAGTGTGCGACTGGATGGAATAAATCTATTTCGGTGCTCCTTTGTAACATGTGTGAATCGGGCTTTACTGATCGTCTTGGAAGTACAACTACGTCATGTTGTGTTCTTTCAGGTAGGACTAAAGTCGACCACAGAAAAACTGCAGTGTTTCTGTACTCACTTGTCTGCATTTGGAGGAGATTTCTTTGTTGCGTCAAATCCGATTGACTTTGACAAAGTATGGCTGGAGTTCGGCAAGATTGGGGAGACAAAAAACTTTGTTGTTCTTTCTACCGTGTGTACCATATGGATGATCTACATCCTGTGTATCATCCTTGCTAGGAAGGTTGATAAGAACGACCAAGCTAAAGTATGTATGTCATACACGCCATTTATTTGTAGGGCATTCTTTAATTAACATGAAATATTTACGTCCGTTTTTAGATTTTCTGTTGAAATACGCAGCGATTGAAACTATAGGATTAGTATAGACTGTGACATTAAGCAATTCAAGTGCACCTCACGCTTGAAGGGATAAATTGTTTTTCGTTAGAATGCAATATTCTGAAATCTTAGAGTTTTTTATTTTTAAATGCTTGTTATCCTTAGTGTTTGTGCCAAACGTAACGAAAGATGATTACCTATTCCTCTCTTGCTTCTCTTTCTTTCTTTTGTCTTTTTCTTTCGCGTGTGAAAACACTTTTTTTCGAATACAATCTTCTCGTACCCATTCCTCTCCTTCTCTCATCCTCCCCAACAAAACGATCTGATAGACGCCATTTTGATTACGCTTTATTTTATAATTATTTATTTATATATTTATTTAGCTAACGTTAGTTAGTTCGCGCTGGCTTTTATGTTGGCGTTGGCGTTGGCGTTGGTGTTAGTGTTGGCTTTGATGTTGGCATTGGCAATGGTTTTTGGCGTTCACCTTGGTGTTGACGTCGGTGTCGGCTTTGGTTTTGGCGTTGCGGTTAGTTTGGCGTTTGTGCTAGCGTTGGTGTTGGCATTGGCGCTGCTGTTTGCGTTGGCTATGGTGTTGGTGTTATCGTCGGCTTTGGTTTTGGTGTTGGCTATAGTGTTGGCGTTGGCTTTGGTTTGGTGTTATTGTCAGTTTTGGTTTTGGTGTTGGCGTCAGCGTTGGCGTCGGTTTTGGTGTTGTCGTTGGAGTCGGCTTTGGTTTTGGCTTTGGTATTAGCGTTGGCTTCGGTTTCAGCATTGGTGCTGGCGTTGGCTTTTGTGATGGCGTTGTTGCTGGAGCTGCCTTTGCGACTGCCGTTGTTATTTTTAATGTCCGATTTGGTTCGGTGTTGGTTTTGCAATGAGGTATACAAACAACAATCAAATCCTTTGTAGCCACAAATTTTTCAACACAGTTATTACCAGACAATAGCACACAAACGAACTCCAATAATTATGATGATTTGGGTTCCATTTATGTGTGATGACACTCCAGTTACAAATTGTGATTCAGATTTTTTTAAATGTCTACCGATTTTTTAAATTGAACAATAATTTTATCATTTGTTATCTTTCCAGGCTTTTACAAGTTTGAGAGTAACTGAACTGTTGCCAGAAGGTCATGCGTATGAGATCAACATTCATACTGGAATGTGGAAAAACTTTGGTACCACAGCCAATGTGGGAGTGATAGTGTATGGCGAAGAGGGATGCACACTACCCATCCTATTACCAAACTCTGACTCTGGAAAAAGGTTCTTTGCTCGGGGAAGTGTGAACTCATTTTCGATCACAACGCCTGATTCACTAGGTGACATAGTCAAGGTAAAAATCTGGCATGATAATACTGGTAGTGATCCTTCGTGGTTTCAGCAAATGATAACCATAACTGATATTGAGAACGAAGAAAAATACCACTTTCTTGCAAACAGATGGCTTGCTGTTGAAAAAGGAGATGGAAACATCGAAACTGAGTTGATTTCCTCAACGGAAAGAGACCTTTCAAAGCTAAGAAACCTGTTTTGTTCACGCAGTGCCGAGGGTTTTAGTGACAAACACTTGTGGTTATCAGTCTTCACCAGGCCTCCACATAACTTATTCACACGGTGCCAACGCCTTTCCTGTTGTTTGTCAATATTATTTGCTGCTATGGTAACCAACGCTATGTTCTACCAAATTGGAGTGGAACCTCCATCTGGAACGTTTCGCATAGGCCCATTAAAACTAAACTGGAGACAAATAATAATCGGCATACAGAGTGGTCTCGTAGCTATTCCAGTGAACGTCGTTGTTGTCACAATCTTCAGAAATACTAAACAACCGACTAAAAGAAAAGTAGAAGATGAAGGCACGGATACACCGGGCTGCTTTCCCCATTGGTTCATTTACTTTGGATGGTTTCTTTGTATTGTCAGCGCCATAACATCATCTGCATTTATTGTGTTCTACAGTATGATGTGGGGAGCACAGACTTCTAATGAATGGTTAACATCCATTTCTGTGTCATTGTTTCAAGATATCATCGTTACTCAACCAATTAAAGTGCTAATTAGTGCGTTCTTACTTTCCCTGATTTTCAAAAAACTACCACAACAACATCTGCAACATAAGAAAGCGCCGACAAGCAGCACTAGGGAAGAAAAGCAGGCTAGCATACCGAAAAAAGAAGATTTAGAAACATCCAAGCAATTTAGAACCAAGAAAGTTGCCATGTTGTTAGTGGTGAAAGATATAGCATTGTTTATTTTGTTCGTGGTGCTCTTAAGTATTGTTACCTATGGTAATAGAAAGAACTCGCGGTTTCTGCTTACCAATACAATGGAACAAACATTCTCACGCGTCGAACAGGTAACTCCTTATTTCATTTGGTTGTTTATGTTAAATATAATGCTTCGCTTTTGCAGAAAATTTAATAAATCCAATCTTTGAAAGTGATTACGTAATTTATATGGTTTGACATTTGCTCAAAGAAATTTTTGGTTCCGTTTGAAAAAAGATTGATAAATTTGAACCACAGCTCTACAAAAATTTTTAGGATCCAACATGATGAGTAGTAACTACCATATGTTAGTCAATCCACAGATTGCATATGCTGTCTCGGAAGACTTCAAAAGAACCAACACTTTTCTTGAAAAAAGTTGGGTAATTCCAGTGTCATGGTAATGGCCACATAGGAGAGTACGTCCCACGGATGTAAATAAAGTGTCTTAACTTTACTCTTTAGTTACTCAAGTATCAGCCAGTCAATCTAGAGTAATCCGGATATGGAATTATCTCAAAAGAAATTCCCGTCCCAATTTTCCTCCGAAGACATTGATTAACAGATTAGTTTTTTGCTACTCTTTTATGGCCTTTACTTCCAGGTAGAATCTCGTATAAAGTAACATTTTTTAACCATTTATCTTCCTAGGTTCGAGAGACGCGTACGTTTTGGCGATGGGTAAAAACTAAACTTATCCCTGGTCTGTACAGTGTCGGTTGGTACAATGGTCAGCCATTCGATTACGACGAGGGATTCATTAGCAACAGATACGGCTTCTTGGTCGGGATGCCACGGATACGGCAACTCAGAGTAGAACCGGGTAACTGTAAAACTCCATGAACATGTTTTTATAGCCCTTGTCCCCTTTTACAAATTTCACCCCACCCTTGTTTACTCTTCAAGCTTGTAAAAGCTTTTTAGCCTGCTACTCAACGTGCACAAAAGTTGTCCATTTTATATCTTCCCGAGAGTTTGAAATGGTAAACGTTTGGTCAAAATGAAAATTCCAGAATGTAAGGTCGATTTCAAGGGTATAAACCTTTCCAGTTCCGAGTTCGAAGATCACTGGGTTCTTTTCGCTCGTTTTGAAGAAACAGTTAAACAAAATTCTTGCACTATTTAAATTCTCAAATTTTCCTAAGGTTGTAAAGTTTCCTTCTTATAGATAATTATTACATGTTAACATTACATTGCGATTTTTAGTATCATTTAAATTGATTTGCAGGACAGACATCTATAAAGAAGAAATTACTTTCTGGAAATATACTACTATGTAAGCCATAATAGACAGCGTCTATGAGGTTATTTACATTTTTCGAATGAGGCGAACGAAAGAAGGAAAAGTGAATGATGATAGCAAAAAGAGAAAACGATATTAACAATATCATGTTCCTTGTTTGTGATTGGCTGAAAAGAGAACATACCATAAGTTTCATTGGTGAAAAAATTGTGAAGAAAAGGAAATGCCGATGCATTGTAATTGATTTTCCGCACTCAAAAATGCAAAAATGACACATATGGAAAAAATAAAACAATAACAAAAACGATATCAATAATTGTTTCGTGAGAGAGTTTGCCAAAGTCATGATAAATTTGATTTTTGTAAAAAATTATAACCTGATTTTTATAAAATCAATAATTTGTTTTTGTAATTATAATTTTTTTTCTTAAACAGAACCTGAGTGTAATGTTGTCAACGTCTTTACCATATTTGGAAAGATTTTAAACCGATGTATACCTCCATACACTCATGAACAAGAAGACATGACATTATACAATAAACCAGGATGGGATCCAGTCAGAAACCTCAGTAGAACTCTATCCGTTTTTGACCTTAACAACATGTGTCCAATCCCTTGGCGTTACCAATCCTCCAATAGGTTACACGGTCTTCCGTACTGGGGGTACGCCTATACGTACGATGGTGGTGGGTTTGTCGCTGATCTTGGCTACAATCAGGAGACTGCTGTTGATGTGGTGAGCACGCTGGAGAACAATGACTGGGTGGACGATAAAACAGCTGCTTTATTTGTCGAGTTCACAGTATTTGACGCTTCCAGTGCGCTATTTGCTTCTGTTAAGTACCTCTTTGAGAGACTTCCATCAGGTGGTTGGCATCCCTTCACAAAGATAAACGCTTTGACCGTATACTCATCGCCAGATAATCAAACTGGCTTCTTCATCGACATATGTACGCTTTTACTAAAGCTAGTTATTGCTTTCTTTTTCGTGGCCGAATTGATCAAGTTATACATTCAAGGTATTCGAAAGTACTTTAAATTTTTCTGGAATTGGATAGAACTGTTCCAAATCGCTACTGCTACTGCCTTTTTAGTAATTTCGTTCTTAAAAGAAGCTTTCATAAGTAAATTCGTCAGGATAGTTAAAGAGAATCCCTTTCAGACCAGCAACACTGATTACTTGGTACTTTGGTCTGACGTAGAAGTCTGTCTCTTATCTGTAGTAGCTTTCGTTGCGACTATAAAGTTTTTAAGGCTATTTAGGTTCAACAGCCATATTTGTTATCTCATGGGTACGCTGCAGAGATCTGCAAGACCTTTGATGTCTTATTTTATAATGTTCTTGTTGCTTGTCTTTTCATATACTCAATTAGGATGGCTTATTTTCGGCTCATCTGTACCAGCATATTCTACATTTTTCAGCTCCCTAAGAGCCCTGCTACAAATGCTCATTGGTGGAAGCATGCACTTTAGAGAGCTTCAATCAAACAATCGTTTTCTAGCTCCTATCTTCATTTTTGTCTATCTGATTAGCATGTCAATGATTCTAATTAACGTGTTCCTCATAATTGTAATCGATTCTTACATGGAGGTAAAAGAAGCTGGAGCAGAAGAACTCTCGGACATGGTTCTAGCTGAGTTCATGAAAGACTACTTTAAATCTTGCATCGAGACTGCTCGAAAGAGGTTTACAACGTGTGCAAAAAGAATCTTTTGCACGTTAAGACATCAACGTTCTCTTCGGAGATTAGGTGAGGATGCGGAGCTTGGAGGCTACGTTGCAGTTCCCACAAGCGAGGTCAGCAGAGATATGGATAGCCATAAAACACTAACCGATGAAACAAGAACTGGCAAAAACTTGGATGATGAAAACAGGATTGAGACCTTAGAAAGTATGGAAGCCAAGCTTGAAAGCATGATTTCTCTTTTATCTGCAGGTTGCGAGGAACATGATGCATTATCTGTTCACAGCATTTCGTTTATGAGCGGTATTAAGGAAGAATTACTAGATGCATTGTTATCGCACAACGAGTCCACAAAGGAGACAAACGTTTAGGAAAATAACAAATGTACTTATGATAAAGATATATAGAGGACGGATCATTGGATATTATGAGGGAAGAAGGGGAAGTGAAGAATTTGTAAAAAAATATTTGCACGATCGATTCAGGCAAAAAATATATTTGCACGCTTCAAAACCTGAAAGAAAATGTCTGGGAAAATGTAAGAAAGAATTTGCAGAGTAAGGGTAATTGGCAAATTACTCCTCCCTCCCCCTCCAGGCGAAGAAGGCGTAGCTCATTTGGTTAGTACGCGGCCTTCGGAACTGGAGGTCCCCAGTTCGATTCTCGGTGACTCCAACGTCTGCTTCGACTTTCTTCTGATCCGTGTAGCTGTAGCTTTAAATACCCGTAAAACGGAGCACTGACAAAGGGAGGGGGGTAAAGTTCGCACCGACGGCCACAAGCTTATCAGTTACCACAATTACTGTCACGCGTTACCCTCTTTAAAGAAAGCCGCTTTACCTTTTTATCTTTTACTCTCTCGAAATCAAAAGCGTGTTAGAGTCGCCAATTATACAGCTACAGCTATACTGAGGCAAATAACTAGCTATTTTTAAACCACTATTGGCTGCTATGATATTTTATCGTTTACATTAAATTTATTTAATGAGAAAAAGTATCTAATATATATAAATAAATTGTTTTTGTTTGAAAAAAGGAATGCTTTACGAGATGACCTCCAAAAACCCGTTCTTCTCTTGATTGATCTTAGTAGCGATGTTTTTGCCCTCGGTGATGTAACGTTTCCTTTCGTAAATTGTCGATGCCATTTGTAACAGTCTATGCCATTTTAAACAACAGTTCATTGCCGTTTTTGAGAAGAGGACGAAAGTTTTTATCACGGAAATACAACTAATGCTAACTCTAATTTTAACCCTAAACCAAATTAAATTCAAACCCAAATTAAACATAAAAGAAGAAACTAAAATGAAAAAAAAAAGCTAAATAGAACGAAGATAAAAGTATTGTCGTTTATTGAACCTGGGAACATTACCATTCCAATGCTACGCATCACCACTACGTCATCATCTCAGTTCGTTGCCACTTGGAATCAACTGTTGTTGGAAATAGAATCAACTGTTACAATGGTGTCGACCGTTTAAGAACCCTCGACGATCTTGGATAAGGTTGATTTTAGGGAAATGGTCCTTAAGTCTTTGTTCTATTTACAAAGAACTTCAGTTAAATTCTCGGAGGAAAAACCTATGATATCATAGTTGCAGGCGCGAAGATGTCCGGGAACTCCTTTGGTACTCAATCGGGCAGTAGTACAGGTCAATTGGACCCGACCTTCATCACAGGAGGTAGCTAGGTGGATTAAGAAAGAACCAGATAATTTACGCTGAGCTTCGTTCATTAATTTTTGGCAAAATACGATTCAAATTGTTCTTATATTTCAATTTTTCTTTGAAAACTTAAACGTTTAACAAAATCTAGTTGGAAAGTTGGATTGTTTAATTCAGAACGGGAGCCTGAAATTGTTCTTAAATCATTCTTCTAATTTAGGAAATCCGAGCTCCAACACACAAAAAGAAATTGTAACTCACTAATCGGGAGTTTTATGAAAACAAAAGAACAGACTCAAACAATCTGAATCTCTTTTATATTAACGCTTCATAACTTGCCACAGAAACATCCTATAAAACGAACTAAAGTTTTGTTATTTAATTTGGATAAGAAGTTCAAAACCATGTTAGGAAGAGTTCCTTAACAAGAGCCAAGTCGTATTCCGTCTGGTTGACGATCAAACACTTTCCTATTCCCTTGAGTTTCAACTCTTAGCGACTACAGAAGACAAAACGAAAAGGTTACAAATAAAATATAAAAAAGCTAGAAAAAGATGGGGCACTTTATTGGTTTAAGAGTATAAAGTGCAACTTTTTGCGGGAAAGAGAAAGAAGACAGTAGATCCAAATTTTGCTACTCACGGAACCGAACATACATGTCACGACATTTCCTTGTTCAGAAGCTAGTGCGAGTACAGAAAAGTATGTTAACACTGTGTTATATAATGATAATAATAATAACAATAATAATAGTATCAATAATAATAATAATAATAATAACACACTCTATTTAAAATAGGTTAGTTAGAACAATAAAGTACAACAAACTCTACGTGAGCACAAAGCAAGCTGACCACCTGTCCACTTTCAAGCTCAAAATTAAAACATGAAAAAATAAAACGTTAACATCGAAATACAGCAAAGGTCTACAATTTATTCTTTTTACACACCTTCTCAAAATGGTGTCGAACTGCTGTCGAAGTCAGTGTCGTTCCTGCTGCTTTAGATTCCTAAATAATTAATAATTTGGTCAGACACCTTTATCTGCCTAATATGATTTCACTCAGTTAATGAGCTGACCTGCTTGACAAGTACAACAATTCAGAAATCAATGAATTTGATATTTTAGGGAAATGTTGCTTTCAGGCATCTTTTTGCAACAGTTCAACAATATATAACTATCAAAACTTATTTTTGCGTCTCTTGATGATGATAATGATAATAAAAATAACAATAATAATACTGATAGTGACAATTATAATCTACTTTAAATGGGTTAGCTAAAATTTAAAAAAAACCAAAAAAACAATAAACTCAAGCAAGCTGACCACGTCTCCACAGTCAAGTTCGAAATTACAAAATAAAAAGCACAAGTTTTGACGAAATACAAATTGTCTGGTTATTAGTTTCTCTGCCCAACTATAATCTACAGTTTATTCTTTTTCCATAGCTTTCTAAAGAAGGCAATAAAAGGTGAAGTTGATACACGAACGAACAGAGAGAACAAGATAGTCGGTTTTCAGCAGTTGCTGTTAAAGTCTGCCGCTCCAGCTGCTTTAGATTCCTAAAATGCTAAATAGTTAATAATTTGGTCAGACACCTTTGTCTGCCTAACATGGTTTCATTAAGTTTAATGTGCTTGCTTGATAAGATAAAACAATTCAGAAATCAGTTAATTTGATATTGTTGCTTTAAGGGCATCTTGTAATAGTTTAACTATTTTTGTGTGTCTCTCGCTTGTAGAGAATTTTTCAGTTTTATTTTCACTGAAAAACAACTAGTTCTGAAGTTTATATTCACAGGGTTAGTTTACAAATGTATTTTCAAACAATTATTCCCCCCAGTGTCTCAGCATATCCGGTAGATATTCATCACTAGTCACCTCGTCTTTGGGGAATAATTATTAACTATTAAAGACGTATATATTCAAAACTTGCAAAACTTTGCTCAATATAGTCAAAATGGATCCCTGAACTAGACTAAATTTGATGCCTAAATCGGAATTGTGTTGTTGTCTCAACAGTAATACCATTATCCACAGGTCTGTATTCATTTCCTATAACTTGATACTGGCCACCTGCTCTTTTCAACACCTATGGTTTTGTACAAACAGAATTGGAAATTTACAACATCAAGTTAGTTATTAGTTCTTTGTATGGGAAATTTACGGATATCTTCTTGTGGATACTTGCAATTGGTCAGAAACTAACTTATCAAACCTTCGTGTTGAAAGGCGAACTGTAATCACAAACATCTTACTCATTCCATGAAAATCTTTGTTATTGATTGAGTTGAAATACGAGACATGTTTATCTAGCCTCCTGCGTTTTTTACAGAGCTTCTGGATTGGGGCTGAAAAGAGACTGGGAGCTTGCTAACTAGTGCACGGGCGTTATTTTATTTATTTACTTATTTATTTATTTATTTATTTGTTTATTTTGCGCATTCGAAAGAACAAATGGTAGTAATACCAGAGATTCGCCCGCTACCCTATGAGGCTCATAGATAATCACATGTCTCTTTGAGTACGTAAGAGATTATAAATAATACTGTTTGACTCGTACGCACTGAGGTGCTTCGCGGATGTTCAAACATTTTAGGTCCCGTCCAGCAAATTGTTATATGAAGTGATGTGAATAAGCCAGCAACAGCAGATTGGATAGATATTCTGTCTCTAAAACATTGTATTTTGCAGATCGCTGACTTGCGTGTTTCCGTATGCATGCGTCCAACAACAAACTACAGACCAAAACTGATTTGTATATTTCAATTTCCTTATTTTCATTTTTTTCATTTTCCCACTGTTCTGTCGATTTTATCATTGCAATTGTATTTCTTTTTCTACTCCAAGGGGGTTGTTGTCAGTTGGGAGGCAAGTCCTCTTCCGGTTGTTCTTGTCCTCATATAATTTTTTTAAAATTGTTTTGCAACATTCATTCGTTGCGAAACCATTAAAATAATATAAAATAAAACATAACTACAATAGCAGAGCATCGTGATTACAAACGGGACTTTGAATTAGTTATGTGCAGCAAAAACAACTTAGCATTGCAATGTGGACAAAGTGTTTTGTCGCGTTCTGATCTGTTACACGGACTCAATACAAAGCCGACATACTTATCTCTATTAAACAACATGCACAAATCTTCAGGAGGTGGTCTTCCTAATTTTCTTGAAGAACAATAACATGTTAATTCCTTTTAATGTAACTGTTTTTAAATATGGATTGTAATTGCTTGCTTGTACAGTCTATAGAAAATCTTTTCATCGGACTGTTTACTCATTTAGGCATATAATTAATTGTACGATGACGTAATTTCGTAACGTCATACGCGATTGCCCAAAACACAAAGGCAAAGTCGGTAATGTTACTTTTAAGGCCCGTCCAAATGCTGTATCGATCCAAAAGGGCCAATATTTAACAATGATTGCACAAACACGGATATGAAGAAGGGTGCAGCACCAGATTGGCTATAATTATCTTATATCCAATAAATGTGGTTAGAATAATTGCTTTATTAAATACTAGGTCAAAATAATTTTTCTTTCTTTTTAACCAGTGTAAAACATGAGGATTTGAAAGTTTACTTTCGGCTTTAAAGGAGTAACCGTTTTTTTAAACTGTTTTTCCATATAAAACATGACTGATAGTTTTGAGCTTACAACCATCAGTTGTGTAACCTATCAGAATACTAAAAATTCCTTAACCAGAAGTATTTCTTTTTAAATAACGTTTGATTCCGATATTATACGGACATAATTATATTTCCTCATTGTTCACGAAACAACAGTTAAAGATTAGTTGATAGAACTAACTGGTTGTGAAACTCCACAAAATTTTAAAAGGAATGTACAATGTTACTTTGTTTAATGTTGAACAAACTGTGACCCTGTACATTGTTTTGTTTTCCGTGTGAGCCCAAAAGTTTCTACTGGTTAGGCCCGAGCCAAACATCGAACTTCACATGTGCCGAACTAAATTGCAGTTTGGGTCGACCCAAATTAGTTAAGTT
>JANRMR010180801.1:0-11697 GCA_025434825.1 Bergia sp. 'catenularis' | reverse complement strand
GTATGACTATTAACCTAAGCTATCATTTCAAAGTGTCATTGCATATACTTGTTCATTTCCGACTCTTAAATTGGGCTGAAACAACTCACAGCGAGTGAGAAAAGTGATGTGTAAAATGGTGGTTGCCATGGCAATGTACTAATGACTGTGCTACCGAAATTCATCTTAACTTCTTCCCCATAAAATTTGAGAAAAAATCACCAAATTTGGTGTTTCTATCATATACCGCTGAAGCATAACACCAAAAAAACCGAGTGGGGGGCCGTTTCGGTTCCCCCAGTCTGGATAGGGTTAAGGAAACATTGGGTATTATATATCTATTATGTAGTTGTGATTTTACAGATCTCGTTCAATTTCAGAATGAGAGGGAGAAAGTTAAAAGCTATTGGGAATATGTTGTGGATTTTTCTTGTTCTCTTTTCATACTGTTATGTGAGCACCGACGAATGTGAAGTTTGCAAGTGTCTAGAGTTCAAAAGATTTAAAAGGCCTAACTCACGTTCCATTACTTTTAAGTTAAAAGAATCGGGAATACAACGGGTTGCTACGGACCAAAAATGACTTGAACTGCAATGAATTAACCCTATCTGGCCCGGGGAAGGGGGGGGGGGGGCAGAAAGTGCCCGATATTTAGTGACTTTCCCTAAAATTTATTGGGGGATCATTTGGCCTGACGATTTTGTCCCACTGAATTAAGCTATTGCCATGGCAACCACTTTTTCAGTGACATGTCTGGAAAAATTTTTCGCATTTTTTTTCAAAAAAACATTTTCTCATTGTTTTTGCATTAGAATTACCAATTTGGGTGTTTTAAATGTACTTTCAATGTTTTCAAACATATTTTGAACTTTTTCGCTGATTTATGGGACTTTTCATAAAATCCAAGATGGCGGCCATGAAATTCAAAATGGCGTCCTGTGACGTCATATGACGACACAAAAGATCAATTAAGTTTATCTGGTAATGCCTTAATTAGTTAGTACACCAAGTTTGGTTAGTATAGCTTTAATGCTTCTTGAAAAAATGGTCGCGGGCACTTTCTGTCTCCCCCCCCCGGGCCCAGGAACCACAAGAAAGTCCGGGCCAGATAGGGTTAAGAAAATTGAGTTGGGGGAAACAGGTTTTGTGGATTGACGTCACGTGTGGACACGTTAGCCCCTAGTGTCACCGTTTATACCAGTTCTCTACTGCTGTTGTGGAATCTACCGCCATTGTGAAAGCAAACACCATTGAAATCAAACACACAACAACTGTATATGGCGTGATTGCATCTGCAACTGAATCTGCACTGTTTCGACAAATACTTCTCCACACCACCACCACCACCAACAACAACAACAACAACAACTTACTCTACACGATTATTTCGAGTGGGTTAGGAACTTTTCTTTGCTGTTTTATATCCGAGATTAAAAAAACTCTATCGCCGTCACCGTCATTAGCACTAGCTACAGTTTGTGTCATCTTTCCACGAGATGGAACATTTAGAATCGGACGACCAAGGGAATACCATTTTTGAACAAACTCGTGTGTAAAAGAAGCTTAACATTTGAGTAATGCATATGATTCATCAAACTCGCAAACTTGCGTTTAATAAAATATGGTTTGAAGCCTATGTAAACAAACGTTTGTTCCATTCGCTTAAAATCTTAAAATGGTCGTTTTTAAACAGCAATTTAGCCTACACGTAGAAAAATTTTTGGGGTCGTTATAGCTATTCACTTAAGTGGGTATGGTCCGAGTTTATCACTCTAACTTTATAAACAACGATGCAGAAAACAGACTGTCACAAAGTTTTCGCAATTCCCAGCAGAGGATTTTGCAAGGCGAAATAGTTTTAAAGAGAACCCACCAATTCGGTACCGAAAGAGCTTGCTCCTTCAGTCCTAAAAATTCGGTTAGATTTTTTTGAGCTGCGAAGCATTATACGGGGGGACTCTTTGCAGCTTTCTCGCTCTAAAAGGCCTCAAATGGCGCCCAAAATGTATACAACACATAAGTAACAAGTGAACTCAAGGTAAGTAAACTTTATTTCTACAATAATAGCAATATTTTAGGATTTTTGAGAAATGGTGAAATTCCCCGTACAAAGTCTTATAATGACCGCCATTTTGTAACTCATCAAGGATTTATGATTATTATACTGCGAATTTTAAGCCGTTGGGCTACCTGTGAGCCAAGTTGCTATGTTTTCAGAGTTTGTGACACTACCGTTAAGCAGCTCAACATTTTGTTGTTGCTGAGCAAGTCTTTGATTTAGAAACCAAGAAGTTTTTTACCTGTCGCTTAAAATATGTGAATTTTCACTATATCTGGTACGGTCCCGAAGCTACAAAATTGTTGATTGTCTGAAATATAAAAACCTGGTTTAACGCGTGTTCGTAAAAAAATTGTTCATTACCACTTTATTCAAGTCTAAATATAGGTGTTGAGACTTAACAAGTAGATTGTGGCTTCATTATGAAAAATTTCAAAGCTGTTGAAAAATCAAAGCCGGTATATTTGTTTTAATTGTGAAACAAAAAATATAAATTAAAACAGAAACATTCTAAAAATAATCTTAGACTTATGTTTCAAAACAAAAATTAAGAAAAAACAAGCTATGTTTCTTTCATTGCAAGCTCTTTCCTTTGTTTAACAAGGGAGGAAATTGGGCCGAAGGGACGAAGAGACGAAGAACGTTCTTTGAAGGCATATAACACAAGAACATATATAGACGGCATCTGTGACGTTTAAAATCTCAAGCAGCGCAAACTGATTTCCGAGGAACAGCATCCTGTGTTGCACGAAAAACGACAACGGTGTTTCGTACAAGATAAGAGTGGTGTTGGAAATAAACTGTTCTTGGAAAAACAGACTTACTGTAAGTGATCTCACTTATGATCTAAATACTTAATGCGTGAAAGAACGTTGCATCAAGATTATACTGCAGTTGATCAAAAGCAAACATGGGAATTACAGTGACAAATCCTGTAAAATACATTTTCTTTGTTGTTGTTATAACGAGAGTGAATGACGTTGATGCAGTCTGTTCACGATGTACTGGCTTTAGAATGCAGTTCCTTGACGATGCGATTCCAAATAAGGCACTCTCTAACCACGTATTTAATTCCTTTACAAACCTCACCACCAAAGTGATGTGCTTTGCAGCCTGCATGGAAGATTGTCGTTGTATGTCTTACAACTTTCAGGACAAACCATTTATTAATGGCACACAACTTTGTGAGCTGAGTTCTGCAGATTACAAAACAGATTCACAGGCATTGAAGAGTCGCCCTGGATTTACATATTACGATATTCATCTAGTTTTCAACTCAGCGAAGGTAAGAAAAATTTTGTCTTTTTTTACCTCGAAGTATTAACAAGGCTCGAAACAAGAATGTGGGAAGCTGGAAGGCTTGGAAGATTGAAGTGTATGAGAATCTATTTCATAACAACTTTAAGAAACACAGCCAAATTTTAAGTCTTGATTTGATTAGATTTAAAAGAAAAATATGTTGAATCAAATATTTTTTTGTGTGACTATAACTTGTAAAGGTGATTTCAATCGTAAAGCCACTATCAAGGTAATGTTTATTCGACTTTATTCGAGTAACTGTTGAAATCATTTGCAATTGGAATATAGTTCGCACTTCAATGCCTGACAAAAAGTAAAATTTTGATATACTGTGTCTAGTATGCTCTCCACGTTATTCAGTGCCTCCGGTTGTAAATCAGAAACTAACAATTTGAGACAGACACGATAAATGCGTCAAACGTCGCGCCAATGCCGTGCCGACCTAAATTCAACGCAGTAGCACATTTGCAGTCATTTGGTACAGCAATTGGCTCGTCACGACAATTGTGTTTGTCATGGTTTGCCGTCGTTCCACTGCCGTGTTGAACTAAACTCATAAACTACGAAAATGTATGTTTCATTTTTTCAGCTTTATTCTGACAGTTTTGCTTTTTCTGTCATTTTGCAATTATTAAGAGATTAAACTCAACGTTTGAAACCACTGCCATGCCATCACAATGCTATTGCTGCTTCACCGAAATTCTATTTTGTTCGGCGCTGCAGTAGTGCGACGCTTGAAACAGGCGCGAGATATTCATTTTTAGGTAACTGATAGTAAATGTTCATTCATTACATTTACAAAAATGTTAAGAGCATACTAAGTTAGACACTATCAACAACAACTTCGCTTATACCCAACAAAAGAGAAACAGTGTAGGAAAATAATTAAAAATATTAGAGTAATGATCACCTACAAAAATAACTCCAAAGCTATGCGAGCTGGGTGAGAAAAACGAATTTGCAAAAATATGGTCAAAACAAAGGTTAATCAGTGGAACTGAAAAAGGGAGAAAAAAATCTTGCTACTAGATTAAGTTTAACTCAAAGCAATAATACTAATAATACTAATACACAATTTCAGTCTAAAAATGTTCTTATTTTGTTCCCATTGTACGCTTGTTTCAGAGTTAAAAAAAACATGCCTAAAATAACTTTTATTATAGGTCACAATTTATACACCTGCACCATTTTAACAAGAAAATGGATTTCTCTATTTGATGATTTTTCTTACTTTGTTTATGTAAAATTGTTACAACGCTTTCAATTATAGTTTTTACTTGAGCATCTTTTACTTGTGCTTGTCTTCGTTCTTATTTTTAAGGCCATATCAACTTCATGTTCATGTTCTTTAATATAAAAATGGGGTAAGATGTTATACACAAGCGTTTTAAATTTTTCTTGAATAAAAACAAGGATCTATTTCCAGAAGTCAAAAATTTGTTTTAAAGTATCCTACGATGGCAGTTATGCATTAGCAAGGCTTCAAATAGATACTAGAAAAGGACCATATATTTCTACAAAGTTTGGAAATTGGATTGAGAACTGACACTAAACTATCGTGAGTTAGCAACATAGTTTCTGATGTTGAATTTTGATAAACAGGCGATTTTTATTCGGGTATTTACATGATCTGCTGATGTACAGGTTATCTTTTGTACAAAACAATAAACGTAAATTAGAAGATGCAGGTGTTTTTCATCTTAAAACCGTAATATTTACCGGCTACTGAATTTTATAACAAACTCAGGCAAAAACATCAAAGTGAGGTGAACTGAGAAGATAATTTACTCGCTACCGTGATCATAACGTACTTTTCAACGTTTATAGATAAAGTAAAATTGATTCTTTGATTTAATAAAAACACTTAGTGACATTAGGAGTAGACCATTAGAAAAGGTTGGTGTGGTGGGGCAAAATAGAAAAGAATCGTGCAAACCAAATAAATAAATAAAAATTCCTATAGAGAATTCCTTTATAGCAAAATTAAAAAAAACATTACATTTAGTTTTGAAAACAGACCGCATTATGATGGGATGTAGGAGAGAAATTCCAAGATTAAAGACCTGTGAAATGTGGTGGTATTCATTAAACTACCATTGCTTTTGCATGTTCGTCAAAGACATTTTTTTTGTTAGAAGGTAATCATTTCGTATTATATAATATATACATATGATTGATCATTGGTGAGCTGTGTTAATGTTGGTAGCCTCGCATAGTAGCATGTTGTATTTTGTCGTGTAAACCTAATTTTCAATGCCATGGATAAAATCCCCACTAGCATATCCAAACATACTTATTTAAAACATGCAATTGAATTCTGAAATAATATCTTTCTGAAAAAGTACTCTTTTAAAAAGGAATTATCTTTTGTTTCATTGAAAAGCTTGGAGTCTGCACTTCAGGGAAAAATAAATTCGTGCAGAGCATTTAATGGCAGAAAAAAATTATACACAGCAAAATGGCTAGAAAATAACATTGTGCAAGCAAAAAATGTTCCATCCCTCCCCCTATCACTTTTCTAATGTTCCGTCCCAAAATGGGAACCGTTCAGCTTAGATCAGGTTGTTAATAACCAGTAGTAGAAAAATTAAGAGTTGCAAAGATTCTATTACACAGATTGATATTCAGTATTTCAAATAATCCTGTTTCAATCCTGCATTCAATATAGAAACAACCTTTAGCTCAAAAGAAACATCATCATCCCAGAAGAAAGGTTTTATGCTCTGAGCAGGACTCGAAACCATGTTTCTTCGGCTGCTAGTCAGGCGTGCTAACTAATTAATGTACCATCAGGGCTTACTGTACTGGCAATACAGCAAGTTAACGAGGTGAGTTGGATCGTGGCTGAAAACCCTAAGCCCAAGTCTTTTCTTCAGTCAATTGGGTTTTTTTTCTAATTTATAGCTTTTCACTTAATGTCAGCCTTAGTTTGTTCCTAACATGCAACACGTTTTAATTTTCATAAACAATAGGAGAACTTGCAGTGTTTAGACCATTCATGTTCTTCCAAGTGCTGTCAATCTACTCCTTGTCAAAATGGCGGAGAATGCCATGCAGTTTGTAGCCAGAAGAAGCGCCTGCAATGTAATTGTACAGCAGGTTTCACAGGTGAACTGTGCAGTATTAAGGCCAAGAGTTGCCTCGACTATTTCAAGTACAATCGCTCAGTAACTCCGGGAAAATATGGAATCCAAGATGATAATGGAACAGTATTTACGGTTTTTTGTGATTTCGATGAGTCAGCAGAGTTCGCCTGGACATTGGTGATGTCATACTCACTCGCCAACAACGCTCAGTTCAAACTTCATCCGTTTTACGAAGATCATTCCGTGGCAGAAAACTTACCAAACTGGGCGGCATATCGTATGTCTAAGGACCGGATGTTATCCATTCATTCCCAGTCCTCCCATTGGCGCGCGACCTGTAACTACAACATCGATGGCGTTGTTCTCACTGATTACGTACGATCGTCATTCACTAACGTGGATCTAATGACAATGAAGGAGTCAGGATGCAAAAAGATGGAGTATGTGAACATCCGTGGTAGTGGCTGCAGTGAATGCACAGCTTGGGCTAAACAAGTTGACACTTACACTTTTCTTATTGCTAATTGGCATGGGGAATTTGGGAAAAGCATAAAGTGTAGTTTTGTGAATGCCGCGGGTGTTGTTACAAACGAGCAGAGCTTTGGTCGTTATGCCAATCGTAATACGGGCCATCGCTGTGCCTCAAGTCAGGCATCAACAACACAGTACTGGATTGGATCTGGTGTGAGCTACTAAATCGTGAACAAATTGAAACTTTTGTCGTTGTAAAGCACTAGATGATTTCCAACTAGCAGTTTCACCTCTTCCTAGATTTTGGCTGATAAGCTTAGTTTGATGCCAACGTTGTTGTTTGCTATTAAAGGGATTCTCGGCTGTTTCACCAAGTTGCGTCGAAAATGCTCTTTGAACATCTGCGTAGGTCTGTTGCATAGCAGAAAAACAATGCTTTGATCTTCTAAGTGCACAAATCGGGGTTTTGTGAGACAACTTTTTACTTCTGAATTTCCCGGCGCCGCCATCTTGAAAGGTGATGTGTTACGGTTTCAGTAGCGGGTTCCACTCTTGTCTAAAACAATGTTACAGATCGAGAGGGGACTGGCACTGCAATCGTAACACATCACATTTCAAGATGGCGGCGCCG
Organism: Bergia sp. 'catenularis'; assembly: GCA_025434825.1. NCBI lineage: Eukaryota > Metazoa > Cnidaria > Anthozoa > Zoantharia > Parazoanthidae > Bergia > Bergia sp. 'catenularis'. Next base: position 4,172 of record JANRMR010180801.1, on the reverse strand, counting down.
GGAAATTCAAAAGTGAAAAATCGCCTCACAAAACCTAAATTTGTGGACTTACAAGATCAAAGCATTGTTTTTCCGCTATTTATAGGAAAAGTAACAACAATCTTTCACCACAGTGTTGACACGTGTAGGCCTATAAAAAGTTATCACAGATTAACACAGTAAGCTGGGCATCCGAAATTGAACCTTTCAATGTTAAGCCCTGGGGAGAAGGCAAGGGCAGATTTGGGGAATTTGAACAAACTTGTCCTCCCGAAATCTGACAGGAAAGCTCGTCCCCAGGGTCGAGCGATTTGAATGTGCGGAGAAGAAGCCTGGGACCAAGTTTGTTTTGCAGCAAGAGGCAGCGAAGTTCCCGAGTTTTAGCAGGAGTTTAATCGAGCAAGGTGGTGGACGTTTTACTGACATGAATAAACATATGTGTATGATTTTTTTAACATTAATTTAACTGAAAACCTGGATATCCTGAGAAAGACAATCATCCATATTTTAGATGAACAGAAAATTTACGGCTAATATAAATATATGAAAATTTTGGGTGAGGAAATTTGATCGAATTTGACTAAAATTTCCGTTCCTAGGGTGAGGAATTTGAAAAACAAAATGTCTTAAAATGTCAAATGCCCCACATCTGCCCTGCCTCCCCGCCCCCTCCCCTCTTCCTCTCGGGTTTAACATGGATAGGTGCATTATGTAAAGCAAAGTTGTTTGACTTACAAAATCTATTCCCGAGCCAAGTGGCTCATCTATTAAGGCCGGCGCTTATCTCCGGTTTCCGTAGTGTTAAACGGATGAGAGTCTGTGACTCCCCCTGGACAGGACACTAATCCATCACAGGTTAGCCCCCAACAGAGGCTGGTACTCATTTACACAGCTGAGTTGACTATTATATAGTTTTTGTAACTCCCTCTGGACAAGACACTAATCCATCACAGGTTAGCCCCCAGCAGAGGCTGGTACTCATTTATACAGCTGAGTTGACTATTATATAGTTTTTGTGACTCCCCCTGGACAGGACACTAATCCATCACAGGTTAGCCCCCAGCAGAAGCTGGTACTCATTTACACAGCTGAGTCGACTGGAACAAGTCGGGCAAAGTGACTTGCTCAAGGACACAACACAGTGGTCAGACCGGGGTCCGAACTCACGACCTTCAGGATACGAGTCGCTAACCGCTCTACCACTGCACCGCCGACAAGTTATTTGAGTACCAGTTTTTAAACTACTGCAATTGGAAAGGAAAAAGAAAAAAAAAATGACAAAAAACTTTAACTGAATCAGAAGAGGAATACATAGAAACAATAAAAAGTTGGATTGATTAAACATTTCTAAGGAAAGATAAGTTAAGTTCAGATTGAAACAATTTGAAAATTAACGTTTTTGAATAATTATTTAACTTCATTTCAATTTTGGCGCCCAGAATATGTAATAGTAAAATGGTACAGTTAGTAACAATTGAGGAAATATGGAAACTAATTTCTTCTTTCAGAGATGTTTTGTATTTGCGTTATTTTTAATCGCGGACAAAAAAGTCTCCAAAACTCTGAGGAGTACATAAAGCATGCAAATAATAGTTGTGGAAGGAGTTGTAGTTGTTGTAATAGTTGTAGAAAGTGAGCAAATCGGACAATGGAGGAGTATTCTGAGTATTCAGCCGAAGATTTATTTAAAAAATATATCGGAAGGCGATCTCTCGCTGCAAAGCAAATTGAGCGACTGTGGGAAAGCTAGGCCTATCACCTAGGAGCGAAAACAAAACAACTATGCTCAATTGAGAAAAGATCTAGAAAGTTTGCTAATAACATTAATGAATGAAAACAATTAACAACCAAAGTGTAACAGTGTACAGCCACGAAAACTACACCGCTCCTTGGAATCTTTTAAAAAATAACCTTTATAGGGATTCCTGTCGCTGCTTCTATTCCTGTTCCTGTTCTTTACTCTGTCCCTGTTCCTTCTCTTGTTCCTGTTCCTGTTCCTGTTCCTGTTCCTGTTCCTGTTCCTGTTCCTGTTCCTGTTCCTGTTCTGTCCCTTCTCCCTGTTCCTATAGATATCCATGTTCATGTTCCTGATTTTGCTCTTGTTACTGTTCCTGTTCCTTTTCATGTCCCTGTCCCTGCTCCTGTTCCAGCTCTTGTCCCTGTTCTTGTTTCTATTTCAACTTACGCTGCCTTTGTTCCTGTTCTAGGCCCCTTCAACTTTCAGGTGGCGTATGATCATCACAGATCAGTTTTTGAGCTCTTTCAGTGTCAACTGAATGAGGCCATTTTATTACCCGACTTCTTTTCTGTGACTTGCCGTGTTCAGAGATGTCAGTATTTCTGGTCTTATATAAGAACTGTTACTGCTGTGGTCAGATCTTGAAGCATTAATTATAATTTGCAAGCTAATTATTTGAATAGTGTGTTCCTGAGCCTTCCAGACTATTGAGGCTAGTTGAGCACAAATTTGTGGTTGACTGCTTGCATGCGATGACTTTGAGTATCAAGATAGTGACAAAGAATATATTTAGCGAAACCGTCAATGACTTTTTCAACGGCTACATAAATCGGTCAGATGTTCAAATGCTGCTTAAATAAGTTCGGATTGCTTGTTATGCTGCCCTTTTTCTTGTGATCCAGACTGTCAAATATGGCGTTGAATAATTGGGAACTTTGAACTAAAGTCGTATTGTCAATGATGAAGACACATTCAGATATTGAATGTCTTGCTCAATTATCAACTATTCAAATACACTGCACTCTTTCCACAGTTGAAGACGAGATAAACTTTCTCCTCAAATCCACACTTTATGATGAATTAAGAACCTCACATTTTTAATAATAAATCATCGTTACAAATCATTTGCAAAATTTAATAATGTTGAGAATGTATTTTTTCCTTTTGAACAACAGTGGGCTTGGTGACACTTATATTTATCAAGGAATTCAAACCAGGAACGCAATTCTAATTAGCTAAATTAATTTTCTTTAAATTTAGGACTATTTTATTAAGATCTCACATGTTTTGTCACAAAAATGATAATATGTAACTTTGTACAAAAGTATTATCTAGGTAAATACCATGTATAGAAATGGGAATGCCTCAATAAATTTGTTGTCTTTGTTGTTTTGTTTTGTTTTGGTTTTGTCGGTTTTATTGGAATATCTTACACAAATACAATAGCAATATGAAATATACAAAATAAACAATGTCCGAGAAGGAAATAAAGGAAAAGTAAGACAACCAATGTGAAGACGCCTAAACGGGACACGTGGTCCCATGCAGGGTGCCCAACCTGACAATTCAATAAAATAGTATCAAAAAAATAAAAATAAAAAGGCTCCATAACAGTGGTTACATTGGTCTACGATTTGTGGCAGGGACAGTCTCGCACAGAGGACCAGGTGCAAATCATGTTACTGTTAAAAATGGAGTTCGGCAAACTAAAATATCTGTCTCTCAGGAAAATTTGAAATTTGTCCGGGCCAGAAAAGGTACAGATGGGAACTAGATTACAAACACAGCTCCAGAGTTTTACAATACGGTTGAAGTATGAGGATTAGAAAGTGGTTGTCTTACAGAGCGGAACTGTTGTTGTTGTTGCTGTTGTATTCTCCTACGCGTTTTGTCTCTTCTGAGACTCTGTCAGGGAGCTGGATTGGCTGAAGTCACACAATTCTTTGACTTTAGTAAACGTGGAACAACAGATCAAATAACTTATAAAGCATTCCAGTTGAGGCTGCACAAAATCTCAACACATGACACTGAACAGGTCTAGGCCTACTTTGGGACCCAAAGTTACCTTAAGTCGCGCAAAGTTGCCTCAAGTCGCGTAAAGTCGCCTTAAGTCGCACAAAGTTATCCAGGTTTGGGGAATGATTTTACCTTAAGTCGCGCAAAGTCGCCTTAAGCCGCGCAAAGTCATCCAGGTTTGGGGGTGATTTCTCCTTAACACTGGAAACTTTAAAAAATTTCCATACTATGAAAATTTCATAGAAATTTCAATTTACATAGTCTGTAAATTCAAATTTCCCTGGTTTGAAAGAAGAAAAAAGAAATTTACAGGTTTTCCAACACTGTAAATATCCTGTAAATAACAATTTACAGGGTATGTGATTTTTAGTGTGGAACACACAGACCCTGTAAATAACTTGTAAATTCAAATTTCCAGTAATCACCCAGTGTTACTGTA
>JANRMR010180790.1:0-11698 GCA_025434825.1 Bergia sp. 'catenularis' | reverse complement strand
AATAACAGGCGATAATGAATAACACAGATTAGTCCCAATTATAATGAACAAGTCCCATTTAAATTGCACAAGTGTTATTAATAGTAATAGATTATTGGTGTTTTATTATGAATGATTAATAAGTGTGTTTTTTAACTTTTTGCCAGGGCCCCTGAAAAAGATTTTAGGGACCCAGTTGGTTATTGAACCAAAAATCTAATGTCAACCCTTGCAACATTAAAGGTTTTGAATATTTTAATTTACTCATTTCAAAAGAATCCTTCAAAAATAATTTAATAAATGCCAGCTATTTTATGTGTCTAACATGTTACATTCATTAGTGTCTAGATAAGCTCAATCAAAATGCACACCTATATTATTATTATTATTATTGTTAGATATTATTATTGTTATAATTTTTTATATCACTAACTGTTATTATTATAATTTAATATTATTATTATTATTATTTAATATTATAACGTGCAACAGCCAGTCACTGGGCAGTTTCTTGATGGACTGCTTGCTTGAATCAATTTTTAATTGGTTCTCAAATAAATAATGCATTTATTAAAATACAATTTATCATATTATTTTATTTATTGATTTTTTTTTTCAGTTGAAGTTTGTGCTGTTTTGAAGCTGGACAATTCATACGTAGGGCAGACTGCCTGGAAATCGGAAGGGGGTCATTCATGGGACCAAGAGTTCACAATTGAACTTGACAAGGTTATTGTTTGAATGTTTGGCTTTTAGATCATTATTTTGACAGTTTCAGTTTTGCATGGAGATAAACTAACACCAGCCAAGTGGACCCAATCCAATGCTTTTACAATGTAGCTAGTGAAAAAGTAAATACATACTAGCCTGCAAAACAATTCTGAATGCAGCAGCGAACAGTTGTTTGAGTCTACATACATTTGATTGCGTCTCATCCCCTGGATGGAACTTAATCAATGCTTAAAACATGATGAGATGACCTCAGTTACTACTGTATATTGACATATTTTCACTAATTCAGTGTATTTTTTGAAAACTAAAAATGGCTTCTATTTTCCTTATGAATATCAAAACAGTGTCAAAATGATGATCAAAAGGTGGTATACACTTGTCCTTTTTACTGTGAAACTAAATTAAGGGAAATATATCAAGGTACTATTAAATACCAGATTACTACCACTTTATGTCAGTTTGATGTTGTCATAACTTTAATTACATGTATCATCTATTGTACTTTACAGTTCTCAATAGCCCATTTCCATGTATCATCTATTGTACTTTACAGTTCTGAATAGCCCATTTCCATGCCTTCTCATGAGATTCCAAAACAGCTTATTTATGGCTTTCAAAGACAATTTTTTACAAAAGTGAGTTTGTTTTCAAGGTGATGCCTTAATCCACTTTTAGAGATTTTTTTTTTTAATTTCAAGTTTCACAATTTTATCTTCAAAAATAAATTAAAGTAATATATTTAATACAAAATATGGGAGTTGTTGAAGTTTGTTTTGTGTCAAACAAAACTGAATGCTAAAAACAGTATTTAAATGATGTCATGTACTTCAGTCACCATGGTATTCATTGCCAAAAATATGTCTATTGCATTTTGCAGTCAAGAGAACTGGAAGTTGGAGTGTACTGGAGGGACCACAGATCCCTGTGTGGAGTAGCATTTCTTAGGTTAGAAGACTTCTTGGACAACCAGCGGCATAAGATACAAGTACCATTGGAACCTCAAGGAAAACTTCTTGCAGAGGTTTGATAACAATATTATGATCCACTTACAAAAATATAATTATACATTAATTGCAGTGCTTTCCATCTTCCACAGATTATAAATATGATAAATGTAATATTTAGACATGGTAACTCTGTTAGTTAATGAGACTGGTTTTAACTGCAGCCCTGTTTAAACAAAAAGGAGACTAAAAAGTGGAAAATATTAATGTAATATATGCAGTGATGATAGAAAAAGAAAATACTTTAATAAAGTAAAACTGCCAGCATTGGAGACTACTAAAATTCATTTTTCCCAATAAATTTTGAATTGAATTATGAAAAATTACTCAAGCTACTGGTGAGAAGTAACCCTTTGGATTTAACTTTCAAAATTATTAATAGTATTTATTTAATAAATAATTTTCAAGTACATGCCTATAAACATTTAAAAGAAAATGAATTTTACAAACTTATGGACTGGGGTGCCAGATTAGTAATAATCGAGAAATTCTAATTTGGGTTTTTATTGTGCTCAGAGCATTTGCATATCATTTGATTTGTTTAACAGATTTACTGGCATTACCAGTACACAACAAAATACAATGATTATCTTAATAAAATAAAATGCTACATGTATTATTTGGTTTTTGGAGTTTATTTTGATGCCAGGTTCATTTAAATGAACATAACTTGGTTAAGAGGGATTGTCATTAATTGAATTTTAACCTGAAAGTTTTGATAAAGAATGATATTCAGGAGAAATATTCTTGGAACACTGTTCAAGCTTATTATTCCTAAGTTGTCCTTCGCAAATTAAAACAAAACTGACCCCTAAATATAAGAGTTGGCAGTTAGAACTTGGCTTAGAAAGACATTCAGAAGTAATTCTCAAATCTGAAAGTTCAATCTTAATAGTTAGACTGTTAGTAATGGTGTTTTTAATTATTATAATCTGACAGTTGTGGTTGGGTTGGATTGAAGTTACATGCATTTCTTCTAGACAAATGGTTAAGAAAATAAGGAGAAAATGGTGGTTGTATTTGTTGTGAGAAAAGTAAGAACCAGTTGATCATGAAATGAGAAAAAAAAGACAAGTGGCTTTCAAAAGCTCAGATCCCCTATAATAACTAAAATTTGAATAATTATTGACCCTTCTCTTATTATAGTAAGAATATGACAAGTTTACTGGTGAGTTAGGCTTGAGATTATTAATGGAATATGTATCATTGATATATTCTTGAAAACCCTACAAGACATGTATACAGAACTATGCTGTTTTATAGAATATCTTTACCATAGTTATTGTAGAAACAAAAAAACTCTGTATGTCTTCAGTGTACTGGTACAAAAATATGAGTCAGATGATGAAGTTTAACTAATGAAATATATTACAATATTTTATGTTGTTTTATATTTTCTTGGAAGACTGGCTCATAAATTTCTAATTTTGTAATGCAATTTTATGCATCTTTCAGCTTTTAGATATTAATTATTGGTTCTACCTTAATGGCTGCAACTGCTTTTAAGTTTCTTTGACTACCATTCTTTTATGTATTTTAAAATATTCAAGTTTAATTTTGGAAGAGAAGCTCAAAAGAAAATTATAATAGTCAAGGCTGTGAAAAGTACATGTAGAATTTTGAACAATGTTTTACATAGAAAAATTGTATTTTTTTTTCTCCTAGAAACATGTCAAGTAAAGTTCCTTTGTCCATCCTAGTTAATAAATAGTAATCTTAAAAAAAGGAAAGGCTGCCTTGCATTTACTGTTTCTGGCATGTGGGCTATATTTTGCCTTTTCTGTTGTTGACTCAATTGTTCTAACAATAAGATTTATGATGTTATCTTAGTTCAAGCATGCTTTGAAATCAAGTCTAAAATTTGCATAAAACTTAGACAAAATTATTTAATTCATTTTACAAGGCAGTTTTCTTTTCTTAAATTTTAGTTCAAATATTTACTTAGAGAAAAGTCACTGTTTTAACAAAAAAAAAAGCAGATAAACGAAAAGCAAGGTTTCTATGATTTCAGTGTTTCAAAGCATTGAAGTTACTTGAAGAATCAACTGAAAATTGCTGTAATTTTATTAATAGAATAAGCTAACTTTTAACTTTTTCACAGCCCACTGAACACAATTGATTCATTGATGAATACTTTAATTTGCACTTTAATATATTGAATTTCATTCATATGTTGTTTCTCCTTTTAGGCTATTTCAGTGCTTTAATAAACAAGCTGGAAACACAGAAACTCAGAACTCTCAGATTTCATTTTAATTAATTATAAAAAAACTGTATGTAGTAATTTCAACTTTTAATAGCTGGGTTTCCATTTAACCCAAAGGACTCTTTCATAACTTTGTGCAATATATAAAACTTTGAAATATTCAAATCAATGGATTTAATGAATTATTTAGCATTTTAAAGAGTTTCCCTTCTGTTGAGTTTTCTTATAGTTTTATCATTCACTGAGTCACTGACAGCTGCTTCTGAAACTGTATAATAATAACTCCAAGCTAGGCTTCCTAGCTAGTGGTCACCTGACCTGAAGTTCATCAATTTTTTATCAAGTCTCAACAAGCTGACAAGTATTGTTGTTTTAATTCACTTCTTACTGTATTCCAGCCAATAGGGGGTTAATTGAAAGCAGGTGGTTGCTGGTAAACAAAGCTCATTGGATGGTGGCTTGGTGCAACACACACTGACAGACCCATTATTTATAAACTATGAAACCTAAATCACCACAGTTAGGAATTTGTATGGCTTGTAGGAAATAAACCTTATTAAAAATTCTTGCATTATGCATTCAGTTGTAAGGACTAATAGGAGTTTTGCCCCCAAGGAAATTGTAATTCATCACAACCTCACAGTATTGTTTGAAAGGGGATATTCTAATCATATTCATAGCAAGCAATTTTCTGATCTCTGATCAGACCTGTGGCAGGTGGCTCAGTCAAGATGTCTGAATTTGTTTTCAAGATTTTTGCTCTGGAAAAGGATTTCAAACACACAACCAATGCTTCACAAGACTAACTTTATTAATTGCTGACATGTCAAGCTTTTGGTACAAGAAATGTGCTAAAATTATCTTGTTTTACAAAACAAATAATGTGGAACAACATTAAGAAAAGTCATTGGAAATATTATGGGAGTTGTATCTGTGTTTGCCAATGAGAAGAGTTGTTAATTTTGTGATAGAGAGGACTTGGAGCATGTACAAGGATGCCATATGTCCTAGCCATATTAGGCAAGCCTATTTGAATTAGTTGCAACAATGGAGTGTACAAAGGACAGGCTTGCTAAGCATAAGACAGAGAATAACAAAGTTCTTTCAGAAGCAGAATACAGCAAGAATGGCTTAAATTTGGATAAAAATGGAAGTAATGACACAAGTGACACAACTAGGAAAGAAACTGCTGATGAAACACTTTCTCAAAATGACAAATTGCCTTCTAAACCACAACAAAAATCATCAAGGAAAGAGAATTTCTGCTTGTCAAACTATGCAGAAGGAAACATGAACAGAAGTAAACAACACGGTGAAACATTTGACAATATGCCCACCACTTCAAGCAGGAAGTTTCCACCTTTCCGGACAGGAAAATATGTTCCTAAGGATGATGTTTATTCTTTTATCAGTAAAAGTGAAAAAGCTATTTTGCAATCAACAGCTTCAAAGTCCAAGCCTCCTTCAAGTAAAGATGTCTTGGCTATGTCTTGCCCTTTGCCATTTAGAGTTGGCAAAATGTCACCTTCAGACTTGCATGTTTCTGCTGATAGTTCTGACAGAAATATAACAAGTCCTAGATCTGTCAAAAAGAAAGATAAATTAAGTTCACCAGTCTATGTACAAAGGACTAGAAGCCCTGTTGGGAAACATCATGATCATGGAAGGCATTCACCAAATTTTCACGGCCATAGGGCAAATAGGAGTAGACTTCCATTTGAAACTGATAGATGCTCATCACTTGAGAGGATCAGTCATTCAAAACTACCAGCAGTAAATGCACTGAAAGCTATCAACAAGATCAGTGTGAGTGATAATGCTGTCAATTCAAGAAATGCTAATTCACAAGCTTGTAACAAAGGTCTTGAGACACTGGCCAGTACCAAAACACGCAGTGAAAATGTTTTAACTGTTAGAAGTCCAAAGCAAAGGCCAAAAAGTTCTGTTATGGAATTTTCTACTAAATCCAATTCTGCTGGAAAAATGGCAAAGGATACCTTGACCCCATCAGACAGGTCAAAGCTAACTACGACAAGACATCAACAGCGACCAAGGAGCACAAATTTGGAGTTACCTAACAAAATGCCCAAAGGATCCCAAAGACCAAAGAGTTATGTGGTTCAAACTTTGCCAGTTGGGGAAAATGAGTCTAGAAAATACTTGAGGAAATCATCAGATACATCTTTGCGAGTTTATCAGCGACCAAAGAGTGTAGTACTGAACTCTAGTAACAGTGAACGAACCTATGATTCTGTTAAGCCACGCAAGGCTCGGAGAGTCCCTAAAAGAAATGTATATGTTAAGAAACAAAAGCCTTGTGTTCAAAAGAAAACTTCCTCAAAATCCAAATCAGAACAATGCAAAAGCTCTCCAAGGAGAATGAAGGAAATCACAAAAACTGTTACAAATGGCCATGCTACAGCAGCAGAGTCTCCATGTGAGGTGGTGAAGCCATGTTTCTACAACATTTTCATGGATAAATTCTGTGTAAAGGTTAAGTACTGTGGCAAGCAAGTCAAGATCCCTGTGCTCAGGAGATGCCGGCTAATGCTGTGGAAAATTAAGAGGATTTCTTATATTTTCTATGAAAAGGTGCAGGTTTTTTATATTTAAATAAGTTCATTTTTCATTCATCATCTTGATAAAATTTCTTGCTGCTTTTAAAAGTGGTACTACGTATGCATTTAGTGCTCAGCACATTATTCGGTACTACGTATGCATTTAGTGCTCAGCACATTCTGTTAGTTATGGTACAGTTTTATGTCTTTTTCCCAGCAAGAAAGTTGATTATTTATTGTTCATTTTTGCCTGGTTTCTTCAATAGTAGATGAGTTTTAGAAAACTTTGACCACCATGTTAAAAAACAAGAATGTTGACTTTCTGAACAAGCTAGTGGTCAAAATCTTTGTTTTATGACTGCCAAATTTTTTCATTTTGAATAGTGGTGCTTAGTGTTCGGAGTTGAACTGTTTCTCAATGATAACATTTGAACGTGAGGTATTTTAGGAATTGAAAAATTATGTAACAGAACAAGAGATGAAATTGTGATACATTAACCTCACCAAAAGGGAGCAAATAGATATATAGTCAAAACAAACAAATGGAAGGATTGAAATATGCTAAAGATACACCTATATCATGATATACTGCACCTCTCAATGTCTTCATATTCCCATAAATTTATAACATTTCAAGTTCTATAAAGTATAATTTGAATAATTCATTTTTTGTGTCATATTTCTTTTACAAAGAAAGAGCTGTCTTGTATATAGTATGCACCAGAGTTAACCCTGAAGGACCAGTCAGTGATAGTTGATAAGAATTATTTGATCATTTTGGTTACTGCTATGAACTTGGTTTTCACAGATTCTGTTCCTAACAAGTAGGTATGTGTGTTTCATTTTTTTGCGCAAAGTGTTGCAATTTCTCCCTTCACAGTCATTTGTATGTTTTTGCTTCCATATAACATGTGCACTGTATTAAGGTAGATGTATTCTTTACACAGTGAAGATCAACAGACTTGACACTGGCAAGTATTGTTCATATTTGGTTCTAATATATTAATTTCACTTGTTTAAAATTCAGACATAGGCTATAGGTAGGCTTATAGTAACAAATACATATTAATTTCTTGATATTTCTTGAATCAGTAAAACTGTAGGAGCAGATTAATATTTAATACTTTCCTCACGAGTGTTCATTTTTTATTGCAACAAAGTCACTCATCTTTTACATGTATTTCTCTTTCACAAAAATATTTCTTAGTACAGTTTTGTAATAGGACTTAGCACTAGTTCATTTAGACATCTCTGACCAATTGTGTTATGTTTTGCTGCAATAATCTTTTATTACTAACTTCTATCCAAACTGCTAGTTCTTGTTGGTTTTGGCTGTGGCCATTCTGTGTGGTGGGTTTATGCTGTGAAACATATTTGTTTTCCTTGGTTAGTTTTGGGCAGCAGTAGGTTTAATTTTGATGGATCTTATTTGATTGATCTTTGCTAATACTTTATTTAAAGTATTGTGCAATTTTGAAGTTTGCTTTTTGGGCCCTATTTTAGTTCCATTTTTGTCTTCTTGAAAAAAGATCTTTTGGTTTTACAGTCACTGAAATGGATTAATATTTAAAATTAAGGCAGTTTGCAGCTGTGCTTTGAAGTTTGCATGTAGCTTTAAACTATAGACTGAAGATCCATGATATTTAAGTCTTTGAGCTACTTTTAAAAGTTTGGTTTGTGCTTACTTTTAGGACCTTTTATATACATAATAATTTCATTTTAGGCTGGTAAATGTATAATTAAACCAAAAAGTGTGATTTAGGTAAATATACATTTAAATAATTATTGTGCAGAAGATGACGAAATATTCCTTGATAAAATAACAAAGTATCGAGACCTTTCAGCAGGATTCTTAAAAGTTTGCATGCAATTCTACAATAGTTATTTTTGCTAGCTCCATTAAACAAACTTTGTATTAGGGTCAGGATTAGGAATTAAATCTTGAGTGGCTGGTAACTAAGATAACAGGAGTTAAGACCTGACCACCAACTCATCTTATGGAAATCCGTGATTGCCATCATGATTTGCATGCAGTAATTGTTACAAACTTGCCATTATCAGCTGGTTAGTTCTTCATACACTAACATTACAACAACTCATTTTTGATCAGATTAGCCAATTCTAATTCAAACTTTTATTTTATAAAATAATTTTATCAGCTTATTAGATAAAAGTTTTCAGATGAACAACTGAATATGGGATCCCTTTGTTCAATTGGATAGTTTCTCACTGATTGCTAATATTCATCCTGATTTGTCAAACTAATTACATTACAGGTATGTTGTTATCTAAAGCCCTGTTTTATGTCACTGGAAGATTTTGTGTTACACCTGAAATACAGCTTTACAATGTCCAGTTTCTGGGTTTTTTTTTTAAATTTGTGTGTGTGTAAAAATAGAAATTATTTGAACTTTTAGTTGTAATATAATTATAACTTCTCACAGGACATATCATCACCAGTTTTGCTAATTCTCTTTCCTAGCTTCCTTCAGCTGTTTGTTTAGTATAACAATTTGGGAGAATTTATCAGTTCACTGAATAATACTTGAACAATTATTTTGTTTTATGATCAATTCCTGTTCACAAATTTTCCTTAGTCTCATTTTCAGTTGATATTCAGAGTGTACAATGTTCACTTAGCACATATTGCCAAATCCCAAGTATTTACAATTACCTAACACTAGGAAGTAGGATAACATCCAAGAGCTGATTGAAAAATCTTTAAGTTTACTGGCTAAACACTTGTACTTTATAGTTAATCACTGCTATTGTTGGCTGAAACAAAAAACTTCTGGTACTTTGTGTCAACAAACAGGTTAGACATTGTAAAGTTTAAAGCGAATGATTATTTTGTCTCTCACATCAGAAGATTCTATCTTTCCACAGAATCTTTGAGTTATATTGACCTCGTAGTGATAAAGATGATAATCTTGTAGATATTCTCAAAACTATAATTATGGCTATTATGAAGTTCAGCTTGAAAGGTGGGATACCTGTGACTATAGTTTATGTGAGAGGCAGCTTGTCAACTAAACATGATGTGGCTGGGACACCTGTGACTATAGTTTATGTGAGAGGCAGCTTGTCAACTAAACATGTGGCTGGGATACCTGTGACTATAGTTTATGTGAGAGGCAGCTTGTCAACTAAACATGATGTGGCTGGGACACCTGTGACTATAGTTTGTGTGAGAGGCAGCTTGTCAACTAAACATGATGTGGCTGGGACACCTGTGACTATAGTTTATGTGAGAGGCAGCTTGTCAACTAAACATGATGTGGCTGGGACACCTGTGACTATAATTTATGAGAGACAGCTTGTCAACTGAACACCAGTGGCTACTGTGTTATTCTGGTGGTCTTTTGTTAGAAAGTGTTACAAATAATTAATAACCTCAGAACATAGAGTTCACTACTGAATGGAGCTAATTTTGATATTACTATACTACAGCAAGTTCATTTGATGATGATTCTAAATCACACCATGTTTGTCTTTCCCTTCAAATGTTTGAACCAGGTCACCTTCCTGAACCCAGTTGTGACACGAAAACCTCGACTACAGCGGCAGAAGAAACTCTTTCACATTCACAAAGGTACTGTCTCAGTTCCTTCCCATAAAGTTATTTAGAATAAGCAAGTATTAGAATGTAAGTTTGATATACTGTAGTTTAAGTGTTACAAAAAACCAAAGGATGAGTAATTGGGATTTTGTTGTTCAATGTGGTTATTAGAGTAAAATTTATCTGCAGCATTAAGTTTCTTAGGTTCATTTGTTTCTGTTGAGGTAGTAGTGTTTGTAGTCACATTTGACTGATCAAGTGATCATGTTTTGGTTAAATGAAACTCACTTGAAAGGCTTTAGCTGTGACTCACACATCCTGGAAGGCTGACTGGTTTGGGAAAACTGGCAAATTACAGTTTTTAAGTTTTATATCCGAGTTACGTGTTTGCTTAATGGATAGTTTCATACAATGTGTTGTTTTATCAAAGTAATAATAGTAAGTTTCAATTTTTTTGACTGAGGTTGTGCCAATACAGACAGTTTGTTCTGATGCTGTAACATTTTTTGATCTTTGGTTTAAAAAGAAAATTGTGATCAGACATGTATACTTTATAGTACATTTAACACTATTTAATATTATAACTTGGATTACTTACACATCCTGACTTGTTACTTGTCAATAGTGTATGCTAGTCATCAACTGGTTTTTCTTTTAAATTCGCAAGTGACAACATCAAGTAATGAAATTGATTAAGCACACACCAAGATTAACATGGCATTTTTAACAGAAACTTTATGCTTTTTGTAATAATATATTGTTTGTGATTATTGTCATTATTATACTTTAAATTAATAGTTACTTTACAATGTTGTCATCAATTTATATTATAATATTTGTTGTTTCTGTTATAATTATGATAATTATTACAGTATAGTTAGCAATTAGATTATTGTATCTTAAATTTATAGGTTGCACGTAATCATGTAGCTAATCCGTATAAGATCATAGACATCAAGGCCCAATAAACTAGTTTTATTAGTATATTGAAATGTTTTTATATAAAGTACCACTAGCTCCTCAACAATTTTCACATATGTTCTGACTTGCTTTATGAGGCTGCTGCAAGTGTGCTGTTCAATGAATACTGTCAAGAAACCCTTTTCCAAACCCTTGACATAATTTTTTTTCATGGAAGTAGTTTCTTCAAGGTTGTAGAACTGCACTGCCCCTTATCCCATAAAAACAACCTGCAAAAAGCAACCCATGGAGTTTCCATCGAATCCTGACTACAAAATTGTCCAGGATTCAAATGGGTAGAAATTTATGGAATTTCAAAGTTTCAAAATCCAGGCCTGGAAAACCTGGAAAATCAAATTTGTTGTGGAGAGTTGAAGAAAGTCAGAAAAAAATCAAATCTGTGTTTGAACAAAGTAGAATTTTATTGTCAAATCATGGCAAACAGCATCTTGATCCATCAATTTCCAGGACTCTTTCATAATTTTAAGTCATGAATTTTGTAAAACAAGGTTATGGAAAGTCATAGAAAAGTAATGGAATGTAGAATAACTGATGTAAGACATGCGTACAAACATTGAATGGTATTTTGGAAGTAACCCATGATGTAATTTATTAAAATCAATCTTATTTATAGCCAATATCCAGACCCTGAGGCATGGGGTGCAGAGTAAATCATAATAAAGAGCTAAAGAGAAAATGT
>JANRMR010180779.1:0-11699 GCA_025434825.1 Bergia sp. 'catenularis' | reverse complement strand
TTTTTTTTTACAAAAGCACACTTAATATGGGTGTTCTGTTGTGTGTTCCACGCCACACTGTGGTTAAGCATTATAAATAAAAATTGATGAATAAATGAGCTGTTACGTGTCTTTAATAATCATATACAAAGCAGTCTATTTAGCTATTAACTCAAGAAATCTTATCCAACAACGTCAGACGCAAGAGCGAACTTCCGACAGAACGTTCGATGCAACTTCCTTCTGATTCGTACATTAAAACGTCATGCAGAGAATACACGTAAGCCTAACGTCCAATGTACAAATTTTGTGCAACTGGACCCGCATGATGATCTGCTATATTCTGGAATGTTCGCATTACTGAAGTAGTTTAAAAAGACAGAAAGTCTCAAAGAAGTCAAGCGCGTTGACATTGCAACAAACCACCGTCAAAATCATACACAAAATATAATCCTTGAAGGATGTACATGCCAAAACATGCAACTTCGGTTGACATAATGTTTGCATTTTAAACAGATCTTTTCAAGTTTTTCTTTTTGCTGTTTCGATCCACTTAAATTGTTTAAAGTAGCCAATGCCAATGCGTTGGTAACATTCTGAAGTTGCACATAAATCTAATTTCTGGAATATGATTCATTAAAACTATTGGTTCATTATCCTCTGCTGCGGCAGAGGAAAATCATTTTCAACTCAAATATGAATATTTTGATTTGGACCATTTACTTTCACGTACTTCTGCAATTATTTTTTTCGGTTATTATCTCATGTTTTTCTTATGAGGAACCTGTAAAAAAATTCTCCTAAATTTTTCAAAGGCCACTATATGCTGTCACTTTTTCCAATTTCACCTTTGAATATACGTTAACATCCTGTTGTTACCAAATGGCACTTTTGAGTGCTAATTGAACTCAAACCATGTGATTACAGATACTAATACAAGCAACATAAGGGAAAAAAGGAGAAAAAACACCGTTGGATATTACCTGCTTGGCACCTCGCGATTTTTCTCAATAATCATTTCCATGTTGTTATAGTAAATATTGTTAAAGTTAGCAACAAACGTTAGGACGGGAAGAGACATCGCTAAAACTCCCAATATGGCGGTAAATGCTGAAATGAGTTTTGCTTCAGCTGTGACAGGCACCATATCTCCGTAGCCGACCGTTGTCAATGTCTGGATGGAAAACCAAAAGGTCGCTGGAACGCTCGTGAATGGAGTGTTATTACCACTCTTTAGCTCAGCGTAGTAAAGCAAGCTGGATGTCAAAACCATCATGACAGACAAGCAGAGAACAAGAAGACCCAACTCGCGAAAGCTTGCGACTGCACAGTATACAACTACTCGCAAACTTCTCGAGTAGCGAAATACTTTGAACATCCTAAATACGCGGAGCATACGTAAAACGTTTAATATAGACACCAAGTTCCCTTGGGGATTGTCGAATGCAATAACCAGAAAAAAAGGGAGAACAACTAGTAAGTCAACAATGTTAAGGGTTGATTTGATAAACATCCACTTGTTTGGAGAAACTCCAAAGCGAGCCAGGAGTTCAAAGGCGAACCAGCAGTTAAGCACAAGATCAAGAACAAACCATGGATTATGTAATAAGACTTTGAACATGTAATGATCTTGCTTGATAGATGGAAGAGACTGCACAATGCCGACTATAACCGATATGGTAATTGCTGTCATCGAAAATATGGCAAGAATTTGTGCGGCATTGGAAGTGTCCGGATGCTCGAAAAGTTCCCAGATTTTCCGCTGTAAATTGTTTGTTGGTAAAACTATGTCTGGTTCTTCAATATAGCCTTCCTTTTCCAGCATCTGTAGAACAACATTTTTATCTAACTCAAAGAATTCTACTTCTTGTTTGAAGATTTTCATTGGCAAATCGTCAGGTCGATGCAGCTTTCCGTCTGATTGATAAAAGAATAGAATTGCATCGAATGCTTGGCGATTTCTATGGAAGACATACTGGTTCAATTCCTGTACATAGTACGTTTGCCTTTTTACTGGAGATCCCAACAGAGTGTTGGGAAACTTTTCAAGCGTCGAAAGATGTGTTTCGAATACCATTCCGCTTACTTTGATTGTCACTCGGTTGTCAAACATAGCGCTTAGAAGTCAGTCGGCATCAGGTAAAGTCATTCCACTTAACTAGGATAACATACTTGTAAACAACTGGTTTTAAGTAATCAACAGCATTGAAAATGTTTCCACCAGAAAATTATCTTGTTGTAGAATTCAAAAATTTATATTCACAGTAATTCTCCCCATTGCTGTTGAAATATGTAACCCAGCAACTGTAAAGATAATCTCAGTTTGTGTATATACTGATCAAGTTTGTTAGCGGAGCGTTTGTATTGGTTGTGATTTTATAGCCGCGTTTAAATATTTCAGTATTTTTGACACGTTGTGTCTTATATGTATGTATGTATGTACGTATGTATACTGGAACGCCTCTACATTTTCTGAAAATGTAAACATTGACTGAAGAATAGCTCAAGATAATTATCGTGTGGGTTTGATAGAAAAAATAACAAAATAAGACCAAGCAAAGACAGTTTCCAACACTTAGGCTTGGACTTGTTAAACTCAAGAAAGAGAAAATAGACTGTTTGTCTATCAGACACCAACACGTTTGACTAAGTTATAATTGGTTGCTTAGTATCTTTTTAAAAAATTTCTAAGGTTGCCCTTCGAGATAGCATATGTAATCCAGTAGACAGAAGTCCCCTATCATTTTATGCAAAATAAAAATTAAGGCAAAGCCCCCAAAGAGCATTCCACGTTTCCTGTGCAATGGAATTTCTAGATTTTTAAAAAGTAATACTGTTTGGTAATGCATAATTTATTTCAAATGAATATCAAACAGCCTGGAGAAAGAAAACATTTACTTTATTCCTTACAAAGGAAAAAAACATTTCTAAATCAGCAGGCACTGTGACTGACTCGGTTGATTGTGTGTTTTCCTAATAAAGATATTACTCAGAACTTTTGTTTCCTTTAGCATATCCAGATTAGTATACCGTCAAATTACACTGGTACGTATGATAGTTAGATATAAATTGTAATGCAGTGTTGGCAATGCTAGTTTCAACAGCATTTATTCAATTATTTGGTTTAGTCAGTTTAAAAAGAGGGGAAAAACTTTATTCAGTTTAACCAACAACAATAGTGGGGTAAACAAGGCTGACTTACACATCTTACAAACAGAAATCTTACATAAAAATAATTAGGCTCATTTACAAGAAATGCATTAAGAATCTCTCTACCGCTACTATCAAATCGCTCCTAGTTCCAAGTTTCATTTAAGTTATTTATGAAGACAATTTGTTTGTAGAATTTCAAAGCATTGCATTTGCAAACAACAGTGGGTTCGCGATTAAAAAAGAAGCTTAAAAGAGGGCTCTCCAAACCTGTCCCGCACAAATTCCGAAAGGTCTTTGACAAAATCTTGGTAAGTGTTTGGTGTTGTTAGAATGAAGGCGGGCAAGACTATAGGAAAGACATTATAAGATCCTCTGAATTGTTTAAATTACAAACGGATGACATTTGATAGATAGACTGGTTCCTTTAAAGCGAAGTAACTACTTCAGTTTACGTAGAAACTGTTGGTAATTGAAGTCCTGTGAGATTACATTACAGTACAGAATTTTGCAAAATCGCAAAATTTAAAGAATTGCACATTTACAAGTTTAATATAATCATGATAGTCGCACGAAGCTCTTCACCGAATGGATTGTCCAACTTCAATTTCGTTCTCAGCTGGAGCTAACGTTCTAATCTTGCCAATGGCTACGAGGAAAAAAACTATAACTAATTATATTTCTACATTGTGGGAACAATGTGGAAACGGGAAACAAGGAGTTGCCTGTTCGCGTGAAAAGAAGGGGAGAATAAAGAAGCAACGCACAAGGGGAAACAAATGGACAATTAGTGAATGAAATAAATGGTGTGAAAACATAATAGACGGGTAAAATCAATGATGGTACGCCGAAAGAGAGAGCTATAGATAGAGTCTAGAGACATCATGGCTCACACACTTTAACAACCAGCCTGGTAATCCTCCTTCCATCACTGATGAGGTTGATGACATTGAAACCATCGGCCTCACGAATGTGGAGCCCAATGGAAGTCGATGTACCAAGAGTAGCACGGAAGAACTGAGATTAGTAAAGGCTTCTCTCAAACAGGTAAAAAGTGCAAGTCTTGGCGGTAAGTCCATAGATGGTTGCTTTCAGTCATCCTTGTTCCCAGGGGTCGTTTCTTAGGTGCACTGTTTACCAATCCAAGATAGGTTGAACAACAACAAACTTTATCGCTGAATAGGGATTTACCCGCTGGATAAAGTTGTACAGCCTTTGAACAACTGGCCCCGGTCTGGGTAGTGTTCTACAGCGAATATATCCTTATCCAGTGGATAAAATAGAGTAAATTGTATTAAAACTCTAATATCTGCAACCTCGTTCCCCGTGCTAGCCTTGACGACTGCTGACCAATCCAAGATGGCGTCGAATCTAGACCAGATTTGACGCAATCTTTGGTTTCTGGCATCGTGGATTCGTAAGCCGCCCGAAAGAAGACCCTGTCAACGCACTCCCACTGCCCCCTCCCCCCCCCCTGTCTTCATATGGGTCTGTTATGCTCTAATACACGTTTGAATACCTTTATCTTGGAAATGCTTACTTTCTTCTTCATACGATTTGTGATGATCTAAAGTTTTAGTTGTAGTCTGTTTCCATGAATTCAGGAAAACTTGTTTACTGTCACCGGCCGTTGATTATGTAAGATTTTCGTTTGTGCTAAAAAATAAACTGATAAAAAGTTTGTCTTTTTGTTTTGTAATTTTGACAGTCAAAGCATAGTTTTGTAACTGCGTTTCAACATTTAAAAAAGAAATTTTCTTTTAGATTATCAACTTTCCACCGCCGGTTGCGGGGAACATATAGCAAAGTTTTTTGGAAACACTTTACAATAACAACTGAGCATGACGACACGTAATTACCTGCAATTATTTCTTCCGCTTAACACATAAACATAAACAAACATAAACATAAGCAAACATAAGAATAAACATAAATATTAATATTAACATAAGCATAACCAAAACTTTGAAGGAACATACAGGAGTATTCTTTCCTGACAAGTTTTTGGTTTACCCAGTTTATGGTGCTAAGCATTTGGAAAAACTTACTTGGTTTTAAATAACCTGATAATTCAGCCATCTAATTTCGGGCAGGACACAAAACTCACTCGGGCGAAACAAACCTGCTAACTTCACCGCGGGTTATCGATGCGAGGCGTTGGACTTATCAGGCCACTATACGATTCCATTTTGGATCAAACGAGAGGGTGTTTTTTAAATTATAAGAGTGGCTAATGAAAAAAACATGATTATCGTTAAAGCAAAATGTTTTCGTTTTGTTAATTGGTATCAATCGGAGTTGCTTGCTACGTCTCGTGGCCAAGTCACAAATTTTTTCGACGGCTAGAGAGCTGGGATTATCTCTGAATTCCGAAGTACCATCGATAAACACAGTGCCGTTGACATTTTTAACGATTTAGATTGGATTAATTTATTTCCATGTCTACTGCGGTTCGATATTCCTGATAAAAGATGTGGTTAATTAACGAATCTGTGTACAGCAAGTGATAAAATTCTGTAAACATAACAAATAAAAGCAATGGTGCACCCCATATAAACATTTAAACGTAAAATAAATTATTATAGTCAGTTACTTCTCTCTTAAAACGGCCAAAAAAGAGTTTACTCTTGACGCAGCTTTTTCTTCATCATTCTTATGTGCATGTATAGTAATACAGCTTCAAGCCAGCTGATTTGAGCTTTTACTTCAAACATTCAAAAGAAAAGTTCGTTGTTTAATAAGTTAGATTGAATTTTGGTAAATACCAATTTGCGGTTTAGATCGATCGTGTTGGTGACGACAAAATCATGTGTGTAGTTTCCGTTTCATCAAGTGATCTACTATTGTTATTATCACATTTGACTGTAGTTTTTGTACTTTCTCCATTGATATTTTCTTTTACGTTCTTGTAGTAAAGGCTGTTGAAGTTGGAAACGAATGATAAAACTGGCAAGGCCAACGTCACAGCTCCAAATACTGCGCATATAGCAGTCATAAACTTCCCCAGAGCGGTAACTGGTATCATATCACCATAGCCGATGGTTGATACTGTTTGAATCGAGAACCAAAACGTTGCTGGAATACTCGTGAAGACGCTATTCGTTTCACTAACCTCAATATAATACAGCAGGCTTGAGGAAACGGTTATCATTATGAATAGGCACACGATTAGTAAGCCCAGCTCATGAAGGCTTTCGACAACACAGTAACCTATAACATTGAGGCTCTTGGAATATCGAGACAGTTTGAACATCCGGAACACTCGAATTACTCGCAGAACCCGCACAACTGAAACAGGACCTGTCTGTGAGCTATCAAGGGTCAGCATAATGAAGAATGGCGCAATTGCCGCCAAATCCACCATATTTAAAAGTGACTTAAAGAATTTCAACTTGTTTGGCGAGCTTAACAGGCGGACCGTGTACTCGAATGTAAACCAAATGTTGAACGCAAGCTCGATAATAAACCAAGGGCTTTTGAGCTGGTTATTGGCGTAGTGTTTTCTGTGTTCTTCAATTGAAGGAAGTGACTCTATAACAGTAATTACAACAGATGTAATTACCATAGACATCGAAAAAATGGCCAGTATCTTTGCAGCCAGTGACGTGTATGGATACTCGAAACATTCCCAGATTTTGCGCTGGATCTCGTTAGAGGGAAGTTTCATTGTTTTCTCTTCGATATAACCTTCTTTATCAAGCATATTTTTCAGAACTTCCTCGCCTAACTCAAAGAATTCGACTTCTTGTTTAAAGACGCTCATTGGAACATCAGCCGGTCTTTGAAGTCTTCCATTTGACTGATAGAAAAACAGTATGGCCTCGAATGCTGATCGATTACGGTTGAAAAAGTATTCACCAAGACCTTGAACGTAGTACATATTTCTTTTGTGTGGCGACCCTAGAAGGGTTTCAGGAAACTTTGCCAATGTTCGAAGTCGCGTCTCGTAAGGCATTCCGCTAACGTTAATAAAAACTCTGGCATCAAGCATAAAGTTATCCACCATAGGGTCTTTATGCAATGCTGTTGAAGAAATCATTCTGATTTCGTGCGGATACCAGTCTCCAGACGCAGTCTTGTTTTACCTTTACAGCGAAATTATGTGAGCTAAAGTTTTCTTCCCATGATCCTTGATAGAACTGGAAGGCTTTTCTGATCGGGTACAAAACATTGCCTGTAGAACTGGAGCGGGAAAGCAAGCAAGCAGTTACCTCGATTTGTGGATTTTAACTTTGTTAGAGCAGCTGTTAAGGGAATATTACTTGCCTCATCAATTATTAAGTAGTGGTCGTCTATAGAAAACCAACAAACAACAATACGACTGCTTCTCGTCTAGAAGACTATAAAAACAGTCTAGTTGGTGTCAACTTGCGCACGACCAGATCTTTCTTCGATAGTACCGAAAATTGGCAAGGATTTATTGTCGCAAGATATAAAAGAGAAAAAAAAAATTATTCACATTATTTTAATTTGGTAAAATTAAAATTTAAGTTAATGCCGAATCTGCTAGTAATCGACAGTAGTTTTAATTGAAGCGGTTTTGTTGTTTACATTTTTTTTAAAGGATATAGATTCGTATCTCTGCGGCTTTCAAGTGAAAAGGCGATGTGTCAGCTTCGTTATGTAGGTGAAACCTTGGCTCAATAAGCTTGTGGATATTAAAGAAGGAATTTGTCAGAAAATCTCCTTAAACCAAATAGATTCCATTTTATGACCTTTTATTCCTTGATAATTGTGTTTCTTTATTCATAAATTTAGTTCCGCTTCTGCATTGAATTAAGTGTTGTAAGTGCAATAGGGCCACAGGGCAAACCACTATACTGTTTTTATCGAAATGGACAACAAACTGACAGCATATTTTCTGACTACAATGACATAAAACTGTTGCTTTCATGAACTTACACTGAACCTTTAGACACTTTATACCGCATTGTGTCGGTCTTTCTTAAACGTAGTCACTAGCTCTCCAAGGAACTGAATATTGCTTTGTTTTTCTTTTCTATAAACACAAGGTTGACTTCAGTCTGCGGTTTCGGCAGATTACGACACCAACAAATAATACTAAAAATTTGCCAGCCAGAATTTCCATTAATAGCAGCAGCTGTTTAGGGTCAATCAGGTTGTAACGTAGCGACAAGTATGCTCTATTTAAACAGACCACAATATTTACATTTTACCATTTGTATAAGCTATATTATTTGCTTATCCGTTTGTTATCCGGTAGAAATTTGTTCATTCCTTACCAGGAAACAGAAATCACATCTGTCTGCTGTTCTATCCTTTATACACCTGGTCTGTTTGTAAAATACGTACAAAAGTAGAGACAGAAGTAACAATAAATACAGATAAAACATCAAAATGTTATTTTTCTTCCTTGGTGCTGTAGAACTGTCGGTAATGAGAATCCAGAGTTATATTACACACATAAACTTCGTTTTGATTAAATTCACAACAAAGTTACTGATATTAAATTGGGGCTTTTCTGCAAAAGGGGTTCGAGGATAACAAATATTACGCTTTAAACTGCCTGGTCAAATCAGTAATGCAGTGATTTTGTTCTAATGATCTTCCAAAATCAAACTTAGAGCTATAACTGTTTTCACAACTGGCCAAGATATTTCTCGGCGGCTTTACTTGTAATAGCTGACAAGGACAATACTATTCAATACTAAGATGTACTATTAATTTTAAGGATTATAAGGTACTAAACTCTACTGAAAACAAGACTAATGTGTGGTTCTGTTTGAAATACGAAAAACAAATTAATTCACACAGGTGTCAAAGTTTTGCATTCTTTTAACCACGCAGGTAAATAAATGATTGAAAACAAATTCTTTTCTCAGCTAATCTTTAAGTGTAAGTTCTACAGCACAAATTTTTCTGCCGAGTTTTCTGGTTGTTGCAGTGCCCGGCCGAAACTCGTTAAGGATGTTTAAGGTGATATTACACGTGTAACATGACTTTTACACGTTAACAACTCCAACAAACTTCTGACAACAATATTTGTAAGTTTTTTTCTGCAACGAGATAGCGCTAAAATTCGTAACCTTCCGCTTTGTTACACGATCTCAATTTTCAACAATGCTGCGCGAAAAATCTTCTTCCCGACGTATAACATCACCTTAAGCTCTTGCAAAAGTGCAACCAAAGAGATCGTTAATACACCAAGGAAACAAAATAGGAGAAAGGACGGTGGGGAAACGGATTCTCCTCAAATAGACAATAAAAGAAGCGAGGAAGAAAAAAAATGAAGGAAGTAAAACTAAGGAAAATCAGACCACTATGCTAACTTTCTTTGTGCCTTGTTTTATCTGAATATTCACTAAAAGAGAGAAAATGCTCAGCAGAACTAGAAAAATAATGAAAGTAAAACTAAATTAAACAATGTACACAATTGCAGTTTTTCCTCTCATAGCCGTGACAAGAGCTTGGAGAGAAGAGATAGTTTGGGAATAGCAGTGTTCCGGAAATCGGGGAATTTCAGACTGATTTATTATTTAAAGTCCTGGGCGGCACAAATACGGTCATATACTGGTAGTAATATCACTTAAAACCTAGCCTGTTTCCCCCTGTTCTCGTCAAATGAACCTGCGTGCTCGCAGGCTACTTTAAACCGAGGTGAATCAGCCAGCGAGAGATGCCGGAATGCTGGTCAATTTTCAAGATGCGGCTTTTTCAGCTAAAGCAAACAATCAAAAGCAAATTGTAATTTTTTTGACCAAAAAATTACGCACTTAACCTTTTACAGTAGACGAAAGAAAAACAAGATAAGGCTTTTTTGCAAAACGTTTTGCTTGTACGTACGCTGGGCGGGTGCAAAGCGTGATTACTGCGACGGACTGGTTCCTAAGCAACCGATTTCTTGGTAACCGCGTCTTGCCCAACAATAACAAGATCCAAGATGGCGTCCGCCGATCCAAAGCTAACTTTGGAGAGAATGCTAAACGGGAAAACGACTCTCAAGACTCAAAAAGTCACGCATAGTGATATAATATGTGAGTGTTTCTCTAGTGCAATATTATGTTATTGTGTTACTAGTAGTATAAGTAGTTGTTTGACATATTGTTTACACGCTTTATTTTATAATATAAGATTTAACTTTAAGAACAACGAGGCTCAAGTACTGAGAACAATTTAAGAACAAGCTCAGGCTGAGGCTCGATAACTATGAAAATTTTTCACGTAGAAACTTGACTGACACTCGTAATTTAACTTAGCAATACAGTATAAAACACAAAAGGATTCACGGTGTTTCTCATTTATGTATTATGAAATCATTGTCCCTGCCTGCAGTTAGATCTTTGCAGGCCCCAGGCCACCTGCGCCGCTTGTAATCTGTGGCGCAGAGTAATCCGTGAATTAGCAGTACGCTATCTAGGGCTAAAGACTTTAAGGCTTTAAGACTTTAAGAATGATACATGAAGCACTGAAGTTCCTCAGTTACAATCTCAGGGTGTACAGTACATGAATGGTGCGAGGCGTTTCGTTTTCCACTGCCTTCTTTTTTTGTTTTTTCTTCAATTCAAACCGCTCACAGAAATAAGAACAAATTAAGAACAATTTGAGGCTGAAGTTGCCAAAAAATTAAGAACAATGAGCCTCGGCAAAATTTACTGCATGGTTCTTATTTAATATTATAAAATAGCGTGTATATGGATACCCGGGTGACCGAGAGAGCTGTTGAGTCTGACATTGTACTGGTGCAATGTGTTTGATCAATAATGCAAGGATAACACTACTGAAATCAAGTCACTGCCCAGTGCCCAACCAGGATGTAATTCCATATACCACCTTCTGTGAAATCCAGCCTCACAATGATTGGGGTCCTTCTGTGTGTACCACAACTCATTAACGCTACAATAGAATTATGTCATTTGATTGGTTAGGTTGGGGAAGGCATTGTTTTTGAGCACTGTGATTCATATTTGTTGTGGTACACACAGAAAGAACCAGTGATTCCTATCTTATTCTCTTCGTTTTCCCAAACATTACAAATGTGGATCTCAACCCCCCCCCTCCCCCCCCCCCCTGTCTGGTCTGTTTGCAGGTCAGCCTCTTTGATGTCCTTTCAAGCAAAACTTTGAAACTTTCAAAGACTAACTCAGAGTATTATTATGACTTATTGTGCCACAACTGTCTGACCCTCACTGTATATTCAAATCCCTTAGGGACTGTTTCCAGTACATTTAGGGGGGATTTGAAATTATATTCACTGTACATATGTAAAGATGCAAATGTATTCCCACTACTAAAGGTATAAGTTCATCAATGATGTCTGAGCTTTTCCTTTCTCAGTCTTTTTAATTCAACAATTTGTACTTAAGTGCATATACATGTACAACATGAATTTAAAGAAATGTCACTGTCCTAAAATGTTTTTTATAGCATTTTCTCTCATGCATCATCCACTTGTATTCCGTGGGGAACAGGTCAAACATAATTTTATAATAAAATTAACAGCAACAAGATATACTTGCAGGGGGGGGGCTGAAAACATTATTTGATTATAATAAAATTAAAGGCATTAACAGCAACAAGATATAAACCTGTGTTCTGATACTTGCAGGGGG
>JANRMR010180757.1:0-11703 GCA_025434825.1 Bergia sp. 'catenularis' | reverse complement strand
TGTAAATTGTTACTATACATGCAGGGCCCCTATGGATATCAGCCTAGAGCTGAAAGGGCCACCCTGGCTAAATAAAGGTTACTTACTTACTTACACTTACTCTGTAGATAACTGAGAGTAGCACCAACTTGAAAACTAAATTACTTAAGAACATTAGTGAACATTAGTGTGAGAGTGGTTCTATAAAATGTTCTGATGAAAATTCACAAAAAGTAGCCACTAAATAACTGTTACTTCTTATTGCCATTTTTTTCAACTGACTCATTCCCGGTCTTTTTGCAGTTGTTTCATTTGTTGTTGCACTAGTTTCCAGGTTCTAAAATGGCCACCATTAGTTTGTTTACATGTTCAATTGCTTCAATGCCATGTTGATTTCATTTACTGAAATATGTGCTCCATATCAAAAAGTAACAGACATAAATACTGCAACTACTTTGAGTTCTGCTTGTACAAATGAATTTTATCCTATCAGTCTATCTTGTTCTTGTACATGAAAATCAATATTTCTATTTATTATTTCTTGTTGTTTGGTAGTCAAGTTACCTGTACATAATTGGAAAGCTCAAATTGATTATCTTAAAGAAAATGCAGGAGTTTTCATCAATAAGGATATAATTTAGTGAACTGACCTTCTTGGCACACTGGTGGCCTGGCACTGCTTTCGAGTTTAAACCAAAAGTTGACTGTCCAATCAAATTTGCTAAAAGGTTTACCATTTATGAGTTACTGCATTAACAACACTTGTGGAAAACTGCCCAAATGATGCTTGCAAAACAGTTAAATTTAGTTCTCAGATTTGTTTATATCAGTTTTTAACAAATCAGTTCCTTTTTTAGAGAATAATATCACAAATTTTATTGTTCCAAGGAATTGGGCCTTCCAAGGATTTTATGCGACAGGCAACATGGCCTAAGAAATAGGCGACAAACTTTCTGGTAATCAGTGACAAGAGACAGGAGTTTACTGAGAAAATTTGATAAAAACCGACAGCAACATTTATCTTTCATTGGCTTTTTTTGGGGTGACATTCATTTTTAAAATGAAAAGCAACAGCAGCACCCCCTTGGAGGGCCTCAGTAATATCACAGCAATTTTTAGCCTGGAAAAGTACAGTTCTAAGCTAAACTTCATGTTGATGACAACTGATAGTGTCTTGTTCAGAAATCAGTACTGCAACATTGCCATTGATTACGGTATTATTTCCTGAAAATCAGCGGTGGGCATACACATACTGTACATCTCACATAATAAGTAATAATAATAAATGGCATTTATATAGCGCATATACAGATCAGCTCTATGCACTTTACAATGACCTAAAATATTGATGGCTAATAAAACACGACAAAATCTCAAATACTAGTTGATAATTCTACTTTATATAACAGTTCTAAGTTCTGTTAGCAAATGGTATCTAAACAAAACTACATATTAAAGGTCATAAGCAAGTTTTAAAATGTGTCTCAAGTCTGGATTTTAAACTGATAAAAGCTTTCAGGTGGATGTATATGTGCAGGCAACTCATCCATAAAGAAGGTGCAAGAACAGAAAATGATTTTTATCCATAGCTCTTTAGCTTATACTATATGCAAAAGGTTTAGGCCTTAATGTAGTTAACATTTCAGTAACACAAATGGAAAGTTTGAGCAGCAAATAATACGTTTTAGAAACCTAAACCTTGTAAAACAACATTAAGTTCACTTACCACACAATTGGTTTTTTTCCCTCACAACTTGTCTGGAACTGCTGCACTATTGACCACTATTGACCCTATTTTGCACCCTTTCAGCAGACCTGGAAATGTGAATCTTTTTTTAGTTTTTCATTATGACTGATTACTATCACTGACATAAAATATTTGAAAACCAAAAGTTCAATTAAATCAATAAAATACCTACATTCCATTCAAATCCTTAACATAATATAAATTACTATTATTCCTCTACCTCTTTAATGTACATCTGATTTATCATGTTCTTTGATTAGGAATATATTCATGAAATACAAGCTTTGATCCTTTCAATCCATCAGAATGACTTTTTTCCCTAAAAAGTGCTCATCTTAATTTGGATAAGTTGCTTTGTTATCAATCACACATATGTTTTTTAGACCTACCAACCCCTGAAGGTCAACATTTGTGAGTTTCAACAAAAAAAAAATCATGAGACTCAGGATAAAATTGTGAGATTTAACAAAAAAGCTCTTGTCTTCACAACTGGTGTTTATCAAAGACTGTTAGATAGTAAAAAAGTCTAAATCTTGTTCTTTCTTGTCTTAAAGTTCCATCTACTGCCGGTACTCCTTGTTACAAGAGGTTGTTGCCTTATTTCAAGACTCCAGTGGCTCTTCAGCTGGATGTCATCTGTAGCAAGGGGTAGTTGCTCCTGGGTTAGCCAGTTTCAGAAATTTTGTGCTTTCTCTTCAAATTGAGGTGTGTTTTTTCAATATATAAATTCTGGATATTTATTTCTAAAAAATAATAAGATTTCAGGACCTTGTTGTGAGATCATGAGAAAACAGCAAATATTGACAGGCAGGTCTGGTTCTTCCAGATGATGAAAAATCTTCCTGAAACAGAATGCATTCCAATTCCGGAATAAGGATCACAGTAACAGTTTAACATGTTTATGCAGAAAAATTTGCCTGCCATCAATATTGGTACATCTTTCTTTGAAATGGTAAATGTAAACATCTGATTGCAAAAGTCTCAAATTTACTTATATCACACTTAATGTACCATCATTCCATCAAATTACTATCGACATACAGTAAAGCTTAAAAACTGGTTATTTAAAACTACATGTGCTAGAGTTACAATATATATATTTTTAAATACAAGTTTACATTTCTATTATTGTCATAACATAATTTCGTTAATTTTTTAAGCGACAGAATATTTTAAATTACAGAAATGGAGAGTGGTGCAAATTTCCAAAATATATATATATTTGATGCCAAGGTTATCTAAGTACAGATACAAAGCACAATAAAATATATTTCTTATGATATATTAAACCATATCGGCACGCAGGAGGAAATATAACTATACTAATATATGCAATACATTTATATATTAAAATAAACCAGGCACGTTCGGCTTGTGAGACAAACAATAGGTATTAAAACTGCTTACAAGTAAATTCTTAAAGACATTCAATGTTTGGTATCTCAGTTCTCGTAATCGTGAAAAGTAGCATTCAAAACAAAGCCTTGGTCATTTTCAGATGAAATGTTTAATGTATTGAGGTATGATCGATGAAAAGCAATATAGGCGGATGACCAAAACGAGAAATTAACAACAAGCTTCCCACCTACTCGATCAGTCGATGACTCAGACAAGAGTGATCGCCTTGCTGGCTTGCAACTGGGCAGATGAAAAGATATTTAACGAAATGTATTAAGTTACTAATTCAGAGTTAATAAAAAACTGTAAAAATCTCCCGCAATGTTTCTGTAGTTACAAGGTTTTGAAATAAACTGTCGACTTCCTCTTCAAAGCAATATGCAGATAGTTACCATTTTCATCCGCTCTGGGCTGTATTAGTTATTTACACCAGTTATTTGTTTGATAATTGAGCGCCAAATCCAACAAAATACGTGATCACACCTCACCCTTTTCAATTGCATTCAGTCACATCATGGTCCAAACTGGAGCCAAAACGGAATACAATCGCCACATGAACTCGCCTTCTGTTCGCTCTTCGTGTTTTTTCCTCTTAATTGTTCGAGCCCAGTCTACCAGCTGATTTGTACTATCGCGCGAAGTGCCTTGTGGGATATATTTGACTTCTCTAACTAGGGGAGGGTCGGGGGTTTCGGACTGGCGTCGTTTTAGTTGGGGAGCTGAGGGAAAAACGCACCATCTTTGCAATAAATTCTTCCTCTGAACACATAATGCCTTCGGTAAATAGAAATACAAAACTTGGAACATTGCGTTTTTCAAAAATTTTATGAATCCAGGTTATTTTTTTTTTCAATTTTATGTAAACGAAATGTCCTGGAGAGGGTAGGGCATTGCCAGGGCACTGATGTGAGGCAATTTGTTCACCATACAAATCCGAGGGTCAGGTATTTCATGCCATATTTCTACTGCAGCTGGTCAAAAATGACTTCAAAGCTACCAAATTGACCTTGCCACAGGGTTGGAATTTTAAACTGGAACTCTACAATGAAAAAAGTAAAAGAATAATTTTTAAAATGTCCATAACTCCCGCCTCTCCGTTATCTGGCTTAAAACTGATAAGTGTACTATTGTACAATTAACAGAGGTGCATTCAGCTGTTTTTCGAGGGGATGATACAGGGTTTCCAAATGTCTGTTTTAAATTGTTCGGGGGGGTTCCAAAGCCGCATTTCAGCCAGTTTCATTAAATTCAAACTTTTGCTAGCCCCCTGGAAAATTATGATAACTCAAACAAGAAAAACGGAAATAAAGAATGCAAAACATTTTAAAACGTTTATAAATTCCAAAAGTTTTTCAATCATACTGGCCGTTATGCGCGCGTTCCGAGGTTGCATCACTGATCTCTCGTACCAGGCACCTTCATAAAAACACCGGTGTGAGGTCTTTGTCAACCGAGGACCTATTTCGTCTGCTAAAATTACATATATTGAACTATTCTACATTGTGAGTTGTCGC
Source organism: Bergia sp. 'catenularis' (assembly GCA_025434825.1). Lineage (NCBI taxonomy): Eukaryota > Metazoa > Cnidaria > Anthozoa > Zoantharia > Parazoanthidae > Bergia > Bergia sp. 'catenularis'. Next base: position 7,065 of record JANRMR010180757.1, on the reverse strand, counting down.
TATTCTAAATTTTTATGTAAGTCTGAACCTACAACAAATCCCTTTGTCTTGAATGAAGGGTTAACGATAACAACTGTAATCATAATTATTTAAGTCACTTTCCTATTACAATACACTCTAATTATCTTAATGGAAACAAAAGCTGATAAAGTAGTCAGTAACACTAGTATTCACAGATAAATTCGTTTTTAATTTTCGGAAAGCTTTCAGTACCGAACAGCTCTTTCTCCTTCCTTTATGAGTTTAAAAGTTATTTTAAGAGAAAATGACGGTAAACTAATGATATTTCAAATTGTCTTAAATAATCTTAGTTTATTACACGTACCTCAGCAGTTCATGAGTTGATGGCAGTCTTAGAATATATGGGTAAGAAAGTGGGATGTACTATGTTGGCCTCGTATTTTTATTACATCCGTTTTGCTTTTAAAAACAAAAATATTAGAAGTCGCCATTCCTCTGAAGCAGCTATGAGATTCTCTCACGTTTTGGTGCCTTAAAGTCTCTACTCTTTAAGCATGGGTGGAATAAGGTTGTGTCTCTAGTTTAGTATAATTTTCATATTTTTAACATTCAGTGTCTTTGGGACGTTAAACCAGTGTTCAGTATTAACGAACTTACCAATCATTAATTTGGAAATATTTCAAGTGGACGGGAAAATATCTGTCAACCTACAATTATAAAACCACTCTCGGGAGTGTTTCTTCTGGTTAATATTGCACGCTAGTTCCATTCGCTAATTGGCTGATTACTCAGCCCAAATATTTTTTTCAAAATTAGAACACTAACTTAAAATTAGAACACCAAATTCAACTCAACGACGTTCTCGATATTTCGTTTTAATACTTATTCCTATTCACATTAATATATGTATTTAAAATATCTGCTTTCAGGGTTAAACAGCTGGTTGAAAAAAAAAATGATATACAAAATGAGACAAGGTTAAACTGCTTACCCGCATACTATTATTTTACCAGGTTGTATTAACGGTTGAGAATGTGCTGATACTCCATGATTCTGTGAGTGAAGCCAGGGGCAACCTACCGGTTTTTGTAAAACATAAACAACTTTAATTATTCTGATCCAACTGCTGATTTTCATTCACATATTTGAAAAACGAAAATCTACCATTATATTTTTCACTTTTGTTGAAGCGACAAATTTCAAAATTTATAATTCATTTTTTTTATTTATTCAGTTTCACAACTAACACAAAGATCTAGATATAACCCGCGTTAAATAGACCTTTGATTTTCAAGCAAACCGTAGTAGATAATAGGCTAACGAATTCCAATCAATGGAAATAAAGGCCGGAATTGAGGGAGTGCGAATTGAAAAGTGCAGTTGCAAGTAATAATTCGAAAATGCGAGTTTCAAAATACAAAAATATTTGAGACAATGTAAGTGTCCAAAAACATCAATATGTCTGGGTTATTTTTACAATTTCAAAACATTAAAAGCCTACAGGAAAAAAAATACCGGAAGTTACCGAACACCTACTATAATAGATAATAATAAAAATAGTAATAATAAAATAATAATAAATATTAATTAGAATAAACAGTTATAACATAAATTTTTGCATTATTTTTTGTCTATTGTGCACGCTTGGGTTGTGAAGTCCCCTTATCTGAAACTCCATTTCCTGCATTTTGGCAGTGTTTTCACGTGTATTTGCTCGACGAATATTGCCATTTTCTCGAACTCACATATTTGTTTTAGATGTGCATGCCAGAATGTGCTATAAGGTATCATAAAAACTCAAAATGCAAAAATGGAAATGATTAAAGGTTTGTTACGCTCCCTGCCAGTTGACATGAAAGTTGGTGACTCTCCGGGCCCTGCAATCCAAACCAAACCAATCCAACTGATCCAAACCAACACAAGACAAAACAAGACAAAAACAACAACAAATATAATAAAACACAATATTATTGTATTATATAATCAAGCAGTTTTTGCTCGATTCAGTAAAATTTCAGAGCAAATTTGGAGGAGCCACTGTTTGTATTTTGGCGAGACCGAAGGGCGGTCGAGCTAGATCAAACAAGCCCTTAATTTTCCAGAATCGTGCAAAAAAAGAAAAACAGAAAAAAAACTGCTCGTATACATGTTTATCATCCCCGACCAACAAACAAGGAAACCAAATTCCAAAAAATTAGCAATAAAGAATGACAATCAGACTTTGTACGAACGTACGTCTTGTATTTCCCGCGCGCGGGAACAGTGCAACACCGTGAAATATGTTATGGCGCAATATCTACTAATTGTTGCAATTTCAACATTTTCAAACAAAGTGGGCTTCCGAAATTGTAGGATATTTTGCTGTTTTGTAGGTTATATCAAGATACTGTCCTGATTTCGTTGAAAATCAGAGCCAGTTACTTTATTTATCTAGTATGTGATTGGCTGAAATCATTTGCAGGGATGATAAAATACAATATAATGCAATGTATAATATGAGAGATCTGGTCGTCATGTCAGACGAAACCAAGTTCTTCCTTAGTTTTTGGTGCTTACGTGTGCGTGTCTGCGTGATCCGCGTTCCTCTTGCTGGTACTGCCATGCGCCGTGTACAGGCGCCTTCCCAGCTTAGGTTCACAGCATAGGAGAGCATCTGGGGATGCGTTCACTTTCAATTCGGAATGATATGGGGCCTAATCGCAACAGAATTGCCTCAATGTAGGGCATGTTTGATCTGTGGAATACTTCGAATTCGTGATGCGGTCTCTCCATGGGAATGGTGCGGAGATGCTTCAGCTGAATCGTTGAGAGTCTGTTGACATGACGTTTGTACAGGATATGAGCCTAGGGGGAGTAAAGTGATGCACTCAGAACTACGGTATGGTAGACTTTGCATTCAGTGTTGAGCCGGATCTTGCGTCTGTTCCACATTTGCTTTTTTCGTAATACAGTACAACACAACACAACACAATGACATACAATACAATACACTATAATACAGCACAATGACATACAGTACAATATATCAACTGGAACTCCCCACGCTTTTACAGTTATTGAAAGGGCTCTTTGGCGGCTTTGCGCGTGCGTAAGGTTTACTGACAAAAAAAGCTGTTACAGTCAAACGGTACGGATGGTCTGTCTTAGGCTGCGGTTAACTTGGATTGTGTTCATCATTTTTATGTTTCGGGCCGGAACACAAAGAAGTAAATTGCTTTAAAACGCATAAAACCATAACACAATTGATTGATAACTGTCTTTTTTTGCAGATTACGATATTTTCTTTAAAAACTCTATGGATAAATACCGTAAAAATGCAGCTTCTGAAAAATAGCAAATCCAGTGATTTAGTCGTGAAAGATTCCCTTGAAAATACACTTGTGTCCACTACTTTTTTTTTTAAAACAAGTGAGCAGTGTTGTACTAAAATCCATCATCTTTAACCTCCCACACCTTTCTACAACAGACTTTTTCAGTCAGTTTGCTATAACAATGGTTCATATTTATATACCAAGGGATATGTGCGTGAATTAATAAACCACAGAAGGCTAAGTGAACACGACACGGCTCAAACACGCTGTACGTAGGATGATGTCGGGTCCTTTGAGTTCTTTTTTTTTCCCGGGCCTATTAATTTAAGGTTAGCGCTAATAAAAATATATATATTTGCCAAGTTGCTTATTTGCAAAAATGGGCTATAACAGTAATAGATTTACAACTTACAATATCGTTTGGTTTGGGAAAATACTTCCTAATGGTCTTATTTACGTTAGGACTGATGACTACATATGCCGGCCGGTCAGTATGATAAAATCTCAGACTGCCAACTAGAAGATCCCGGGTTCGATTCCCAGCTTGGCCATGGAGTTTAATATTTAGGTGACATTCTTTCGCCACACCGTCCTTGGACAGGGACGTTAAGCCGTTGGTCCCCAGATGGATGAAGAGCCACTCTGTGGAAATGCCGTCTGGGTAACGCCATTATTATTATTACCATTATCGTTATTACTATTATTATTATCATTATTATTATTAAGGCCATAAAACAAAGAAGAGGTTTACAATCATTTCATTCAGACACGGTTCTCAGCAAGATGTGTTTTTTTAAACTATGAGTTTGTAATAGAAGAGAAGTGTTGTGAGTAGGCGCCAGAAAATATTGAATCGTTGTCCATGACTCTTAGTTTTTCTGAAAACATGTTTCTTCAGTGCTTCATTACGAACTTTGTTCCAGGTCAGTTACGTTTCAGTTGCTTGGTCGGCTGAAAATTTAGTTGGGTCGGTTAAAAAGTTCATATTGTGCCGGTTAAGAACACTGCTGAATCAACGCATGAATTATCAGTTCCATTTTATATACTTGGATGGTACACGGAGCGCTGTTGTTTGATCTTCCTATTCTCGGTCCTCTACAGTTGGAATCAACCACGACGAAATCGTGTTTTGATGTGTCAGTCTGGGGTTTGATTTTATGCCGCTGCAGTTAATCCCCGGCGGTACAGGAAACAATACGGGGCTGGCTTCATAATTGCCACGCGGGCCTTCCATGCGTTCTCTTAAAATAAGATTGACAAGTTGGTAATGAATATAATTTAAGAGAAAAAATTAAACGCCCTGACATGTTTCTGTGTTTAATTTACCTTATTACGCGCACGAACATGAACAAAACAGTTCCGTGTTATGCGTCTTAGATTAATACAAAGGAAGCAAAGTGCTTGCGTTTGAATCCTTTGTGATTTCAGTCCCGAATTGTTTCCGGATTTTTTGAACACTTGCCATAGTTCAAGATAAGCTTCCTTATTCATCTACCTACCACCACTAATCTGGCTCCGCCTTGTACTTACAATCTTCAAACCGAAGCTAAAGTTCTCAGTGGTAAAGGGTTTTATCATGCAGCATCTCAATGGCATCTATAATCCCAGGCTTATGTCTTTACTTTAAGATATCGACTGAATAAATAAAACATTTTTTCCCTGGGTTATTTTTGACGTATGCTTGCTAACAAATTGAAATTATTTTGAATACCATAATAACAGAAGTGGATCATATTTTTTGTTAAAATGAGAGACTTATGCAAGTATTTAAAAGCAACTATCGTGTCTTTGTGAAGTTAAGTTTTTCAGTCGATTGTTGAAGATCTGGCGGCGGCGAGTTTTGTGAAGCCATCAAGACACCGAAAGAATAATCCAATAATTATTTAATGGCCAAGAAGCAGCTCGGACTCTTCGCATGCTTCATTCGCAGCGTGACTAAGTAGGAAAAAATAAGATAAACTGTCGACTATTTTAAATCTTTCTGAACTGGATCAAAGCTGATTTCTCCTTTACTTAATATTAAAATCTCTGCCATCAACTATGTCCCTTAGCCTTTACTTACTTATTTTCTTAAAACTCATAACAAAGATTTTATCCATCAACAATCATCTTGTCCTATCTTAAGCGGAACCAAGATGCATTCTCATGTTCCAATACGCAAATGAAAACGCCCCATTACGAATTCCTTAGACCTTTTAATTGTTCAAACACCGGTGTGTTCCTAAGTCAATCAGAACTTGACAGCCAGGTTTCCTTTATTAGAAAATTAATAAGTTGGGCAAATTACTGCAACAAATTGGTGCATATTTAATGGCGGGCTCGCTGTGAACACTGACAAGAAACTCATGTGAAGAGTGTTGTGACCCAAATAGCTGCACGTAGCGTCAATACCGCCAGATCGCGGTGTATCCCAACCTCAAAAGACAAGACTGGTCAAGACCATACTACATATTATATCTGTACGCGAGGAGAACATTTAACGAGGATGAAGAGTTTTGTTGGGAGTTTGTTAACAGTTGTTGTTATCACCTTTGTAATTCCCCGAGATGTGACATGTAAGTAATAAGATGTACTCTTGCTATACATTCAGTAGCTAATCGACATTCGAGCCCCATTTACACTACATTCGATTTTTTGGTACGGCACGGATGAAAGTGTTGCACGTACCGTTTTTATCCGAGCTCGGACTACTTATTTCGGTAGTCCGAGCACGAGTAAAATTGGCACTGGTGCAATTTTTATCCGTGCCCTACCAAAAATCGAGTATAGAGAGACCTATACTATATGTAGTGGGATAGGACTGCTTGACTTCAAGTTTGACTGTATTTTAATTTTTACAAAATAAATCCGTTTACCCTGGCTTATTTTGCAAATCAGTGAGGCGGCTTGTTAAAAGTTAAAAAAAAATCACTGGACAAGCTTGCGGTGTACTGAGTGTAACGACTGCGAGTTATCTTTCGTATCCGAGCGATATTCCCGTTTACACTCAAAAACGTTCCGGTTCCTTGTCGGACTATCGGACTAAACTGCAATTCATGCTCTGTGATTATTATTACATTCAACGCGCTTTAACCTTTTATCTAAGTGAGGAGGGTTAACAGTATCCAACAAAAGGACTGTCCATATCTACTTTCTAAATCTTGTACTTAATAAAAAGGGTCTCAGGCGGAAATATTTTTCACATTTGTCACTGTTTTTATTTTTATTATTATTTTCAGTGTTCACGTTTTTAAAATGTACAGATATCAACACTGTTCTCGAGTCACGGGCTTATACAAGTCTCAGTAGTATAGTTAACGTCTTGGAAAGTTTCGGATGTGTTCACCCTTTGTAATCCTCATCTACTTTCACAGTCTTCTTAAACCTTAAATCTTGACAATTTTTATCAGACTGCCGAGGTTGCGAAAATTATGACATTCTATAAATGTTGATTTCAGGAAATATTGATACGTATCAATATAGTATCGTCCGTTTATATTTTTTCTGAAAAACAGTAAAAAAAAAAATCCAAAAAAATCAGTCTGCCCAAGCGGGTATTAGAACACTTTATCAGTTCAGTCCAATAATAAACTGATCAAACCTTTCAGCAATTAGTCCCATGATCGTTTGGTGTACTTTTAACATGTTTGACAATATTTAAATAATTCATCGGGATGTTTTTAGGATGCTCGGGTCAGGACACATTCCTACTAATACCATACACGCTTTTATTTATGAGAACAACTTTATAAGAACAACGAGGCTCAGATTGGCCAAAATTTAAGAACAATTTAAGAACAAGCTGAGGCTCGGG
>JANRMR010180746.1:0-11703 GCA_025434825.1 Bergia sp. 'catenularis' | reverse complement strand
GCACCCTCGTGGGAGAGTAGGCCCCCTAGTGTTTTTCTAATTCGGTGTGAGCTTTTCGAATTCGGTGTGAGCGTTTGGAATTCGGTGTGAGCGTTTGGAATTCGGTGTGAGTGTTTGGAATTCGGTGTGAGCGTTTGGAAGTCGGTGTGAGCTTTTCGAATTTGGTGTGAGCGTTTGGAATTCGGTGTGAGCGTTTGGAATTCAGTGTGAGCTTTTCGAATTCGGTGTGAGCTTTTCGAATTCGGTGTGCACTTGTGGGCCACCGTAGAAAAGGGACGGAGGACATAACGAAAGAAAAGTAAAAAAATGCATGTGACATAACCTAGAACTCTTTGCGTAGGTCGTATAATTTAGGTTAAAATAAATCGATATTGTATATGTTAAATGTCCAGACTGTGTGTACATGTATGTATACGTACTACCGCCCTCATGTAGTTTCAAGAAAGATACATGTAGATCTGCATATTTATTCTTTTGTTACGAAAACAAAGACACTGTATCTCGCCACGAACTTATCTGATTTACTCCTGCATAACTTACCTTGTCAGTTCAAAACAAGCTGAAGAAGGAGCTTGGCTCCGAAAACGTTCTTACATTCTTACGTGAAAACCTAGCTTAACAAAGTTGGCTTAAAACAAACAAATAAGCACAGGCATTTTATGAAATAAAGAACTAGTTGGCGATTGCAGTATAAGCCATAGTTTTGGTTTAATCAACAATGTTTTGTAAGGGCATTTTTTACACTGTCAAGCTGACATAATATCCATTCATTGCAAAAGCTTGTAAACATTGGATGTTAATACTTAGTTATGTATTTTTCGTGACTATATTTTTCTTTGTTAATGTCATTAAAAGTCCTAGTTAGCAGCCATATTACTGAGGTTTTCAGCCTCCACGCAGACTATTGTTCTTCTTCGCTGCGAGAGGTCCCTCCTCTCACGACGAAAGAGAATGAAAGTCTGCGGTGTTTTCAGTTTGTGGGATCAAAAGACCAGAAATCCCCCAAATGTGACATTAGTTCTACTTTACCTTCAACTCCTCTACAGCTTTGAAAAATCTAAGCGATTTTTATAAACTGCGTTTGGTGTTTTCTTGCAGATGACTCTTCGAGAAGCAGATTTATCATTTCCTGTTCATACCTTCACCGTTTCTAGAAGCAATGAAGAGCCGGTAAATGTTCATGATATACAAGTAAGAATATTGAAGACAAATTACTGTAGGGAAGCAGAGATTATGTCTTAGATTTTTGAATTAAGAAAGATAATGTTATTTTCAAATGTCCCACGCACTGTAAAATAACAATTCCGTGAACGCGATACATATACTCTAGAAAATTATATTAGTTTTTAGAAAGAGTTATTCTGCACCATTAAGTAAGCCGAGTATTGGATTTAAAATCAGGTTATCCTTCTCCTGACACTTTATCCCATGCTTAATCTTTGTCCTTACTCTAAGACCCCGTCCACACGTATCCGGATATTTTTGAAAACGGAGATTTTTTTCTCCGTTTTGGCCTTCCGTCCACACGTAAACGGAGTTTTCAAAAACGCTCTCCAGAGTGGATCTTTTTTGAAAACTCCGGCTTATCGTTTTCGTGTGGACGGGCGAAAACGGAGGTTTTCGAATATGATGACGTCGTAGGCTTATATTATTAGCTTATCGTTTTTGTGTGGACGGACGAAATGGAGGTTTTCAAATACGATGACGTCATACTCATAGGACACACACTACTAACATCGCGCATGCTTTATAAGGGTCGTTATCGTATTTCCATCGTTCCAGTGTTCTCATGTGGACGGGCGAAAACGATTCGAATACGCTACATGTGGACGCGAATTTTTTTTGAAAAAGCAGAAAAAATCTCCGTTTTCAAAAATATCCGGATACGTGTGGAGGGGGCCTAAAATCAATCGTTGGCGTCATCCTTACCATCTTCCTTCTCTTTATCTTCATCCTCGTCCATAACGTTAACTCTTATACTTATCTCAGTGGTCCTCATTCTTATCTGTGTCCAAATATATAACTTATATGTAACGTTGGAGCGTACACTCGTCCGAAAAAATTGGTTTCTGTGCCCTGAGCGAGACTTGAACCCACATCTCTCTGGTTGCTAGTCAGGCGTGCTATCCACTACACCATCAGGATTCACCATGCTGGCAACAGCAAATTAATGAGGTGTATTGGATAATTGGGGGGATCTCGCAGAGCCCAATTTTTTCTTCATTCGATTGTGTTTGTTAATTACGCTCATTATTTGAATTCCCGCCCTCTTCCTAAGATCCCTTTCTCTTAAAAGCCTTACCTTTATCCATTTTATAGTGATATTCCTTTTTAGAAGTTTATCTTAGTCCTTGTTTTTATCCTTATCAGTGTCATTGCTATTTGTTGCCGCTAGTGTTGTTTTTGTTATAGCGAAGAGGGCAAAATTACTTTGTACTGATTGGTTAATAACGCACGGAGGCATTTTTTCTCAATTCAATTGAGAATCACTTGTATTTGATTGGTCCTTTGGATACTTAGCAACTGTTTGGGAACGGTAATATTTCAAGTTATGTTTAAAGCGGGATTTGTTTTAAGAAAATGTATGAAATCCGACATTGAGCTCCGAATGGCTATGCAAATACAACAGATGTTATCTTTTTTGAAACCTAAATAGAAGTTCAGCTAGGACCGACAAATTTGTAGCGTGTTTACAAATCCTGCTCTGCTAACCAGAATTGAAGTGCTAGTGGGCAGCAGTCCGGTGTTTCCAAGTTTGCGGAAGCAGGCCCGCATGAAATTCGGTCTCTTCACTATACTGTAAACAAATAATCGCATGAGGCTTGTGATTCTACCTGCGTTTTCAAAGTTTCCAAATATAGAAATTTCCAATAACCCTTGGGGGGGGGGTGAATTTAGTGAAACAAGCATCATACGATTACCCACACTTATTGCAATTGGTGTCCTGTGCCTGTGATACCCTTATACACATTCTTATTCTCTTTCTTTCCCTGTTTTACTTTTGATCTTTATTATTATTGTAATCGCTAACCACATCATTATGCTTCATTGCCCATTACCTCGCCATCACCACACTATAGGGAACGTCAAAAGCCACGAGTATAGATGTTGATATGGAGATGAATTGTGACAGCAGTGACAACGAAGAAGACACTTCATGTGCAATCGATGACGACGACATCTTCAACGAAGGTCCTTGCATGAGGAAACAGATTCGTAAGATGCGTGAGTCACCATATTTCCTCATTTTTTTTCTCTCCTCATCCCCCTCCACCCCGAGATCAGATTAATTCTTCTTTTTCCTCAGAATTCCCATTAGTGCAGAGGATCTCCCAGTGATTGTAGATGAGCCCCCAAAGACCTGATTGTAGGGAATCTCCCAGTGGTTGCACAAGATCCCCAGTGATTGTAGAAGATCCCCCAGCAGTGCTAGAAGACCCCCCCCCCCCTGCATTGGTTTTAGGGAGTCCTAATTAACCTTATCTACTATTTTCATCGACCTGAGAAAATTGGAATGCGTTAACAATTATTGGTCGACGTTGGAGCAAATGTCCGCTACAACTGTCCCGCCTCCGGCCTGACATTGATAGGTGCTTTTGCAGTTGGTTGGTCATTCGGGTTGGTGTAGTCCTGAGAAGGACTGTTATTGGCTGTGACTGACGTTTTGACTGCCTGCATGTGTGGTATATGAATTCCACACAGGTAGTACCATCAATCACAACCAACGGAAATCCTTCCCAGGACTACACCAACCTGAGAAAACGATCATCTACAAACATTAACTCACCTGGTTCAGACCTTTCACTGTACTTTTGATAGGTGCATAACAGAAGTCCCAGGCTTGTTTCGTATTGTTGAGTGAGCCAAACCTTAGTTGTTATCCCCTCAAATACATGTGGAATATAAGTGTTCTCAGATAACGGTTAGGAACAAATTAACGTATAGATTGGCTATAATTTATATACGGAACGTGTTCACGTGGTCCGTCATTTCTCCGTCCACAGTTCCCGACGATAGCAACGATACAGCAGAAGTTCTCGTTGTTTTCACAACACAGTTTGAAGAAAGGTAAACGCACAAATGTTTTGGTATCCGCTGGTTTTCCGTTGTCACCTGCGTTTGTACGTGTCCGTACTGCGGTGCTGTGTATGGCGGACTGACTGTCTGTCTGTCTGTACTTTGCAAATTCTTTCACTGGGACATCATTCGTCTGTCTGTCTGTTTGTAACTGCGACTGTGTGTCATTGTCTATATCTGGTTTTTGTTGTTATTGTTGCTTTTGCTTATGTTATTTTTTTTGTCTGTGTTCATGTCTGCGTCTTTCATTTTGTTTGTTCATGTCTTTGTCTGTTTTTTTTTTATCCTTCCGTTTTTGCCTGTGTTTCATGTTTGTGTCTCTTCTTGCAGTGACTGTGACCAGGTTTGTGTCGATGTTTGTGTGCTTATACCCTTATTTTAAACTGATTATTAATACTTTGACTTTGACTTTGTTTTATCTCACTGTCTCTTAGAATCTTCATCAATGCTATCTATATCTGCGTCTGTAATCTACTCTGTAATAGCCTGTTCGACAACAAACAGAGTCCCTGATGTGATACAAATTTAAAAAGTGTTCGAAAAATTTAGTGTGTGCCTGTGTCCAATCGTGTCAGTTTTGTGCATTTGTTGAGGACAGGAGATGGGAGAAGAGAAACACACTTTGTGTCAAACCTTTTATAGCCGCGGCGAAAATAAAATGTGTATACTGTTTACAGCAAAGCAAAGAAGAGCAACAAGTCCTGCTATCCAAAGTCTTTCAGATTTGTGATCAAATATTTTTGAAAATTCTCACGTTCTCTCTATAGCTTAACCTGCTAAATGTTTCTCGAAATTTACGGCTGGAAAAAGTGTTCGTGTTTACTTAATTCTTAATTCAATTTTCGTTGTACATAAATTAAGATACACTGAAAAGTACAATGTGGCAAGCTTAAAACAGGTTAGTTTTGAAATGCTGAATATTGGGAAACTTTTTGGATGGCCCGAGATATGTAGTTGCTAACGAGCAGACAATCGTAACATCGGGCTTAATGATTCGGCAGTATATTTTTTAAAACTGGGCAATTGGTTGTTTATTTATCATTTCATGTTTAAGCAAGTATTCTTTGCAGGTAATGGGGTTTGAAGATAATTAAAAATTGATTTAAGGAAAGGTCATAAAAACAAACACGCAAGCAGAAATGTGACATTCTAATTTGCTGCGAGCGCTATTGTTACCGCAGATTTAATTATAAATGTGCAACAATTCAAATGAGCGCGTGCGCGCAACGTTTCCAGTTTTAAAATCCCTGGAGGAGCAATATTAGATTATTCAAAATGTCGAGGAAGTCTTCTCGTCAAACCCGCGCTTATCAGTTACGATCAGGCAGTCGAGGCCGTTATCAGAGACCGCGGCAGCCGAGTTCGAGTAGCAACGAAAGTGCTGGATCATCTACGAGTGCCACTCAAACAGTCGCTCAGAGCCGCCGCGCCGCCCAAGGAAATAAGCGAAGGAAAATTCAGCATTTTGAGGACGATGGCTCAAACTCGAGAAATGTCGCAGTCAAACTTTATCAGTAGGTTTTCCCTCGTTATCTGGATGGTTTGTTTAACTTCAGGGAGAACATTTGTAACTCACAGGAAAGAAGTTGCTGATTTGATTTATTTGTCTAATAGCAAAGTAGTTTGCAGCCTGTCCGTTGGTGAATATTTCGACTCACGTAGGTCATCAAAATTTCATTACTTGACTAACACATCAATTCAGGGTGATGATTTTCAGGGTTGTTTATATTTCTTGTTTTTTTAAATTACGGTGGACACTTCGCATGGGGCTTAAACCCGTTCATGCCTCACTCATTCGGCAGATTAGTTGTGTTTGTTTGTTTGTTTGGATGTTGTTTGTTTGTTATTGTTATGGCATTGTTGTTGCAATTTTCTATTAAGCTGGTTCATAAGTGCAAAGAAAGTTGCTAACATTTTTCTTAAACAAACTTCCGATTACTGTCTCAGTATTTTCTTCAAACAGCAGACACGATTTGAGTAATGTCTTTCACAAAGAAACTTATAAAAGGCTGACAGTGTTTGTTCCTAATCGTTGTCTGTAAGTGTCGAGGTGTAGTTTTTAATAAACCCACAAATGAATCAAACTAAATTATTTTGTTGTGCTGTAGAATTTATAAATATAATTTTTTAGTTACTTTTAGGCTTTCGCGTTAGCATTATTTGACCTTCTTGCTTATCGTGTTTTTCCTCTTATATACACAGGATATATGTATTTCTGACAGTCTGACAGTCTGCCTGTATGCATGTATATATGTATGTATGTATGTATGTATCACTATGTATGTATGCATGTATGCTTGTATGTTTATATGCATGTATGTATGTATGTATGTATGTATGTATGTATGTATGTGCTTAGCGGAAACAAATCTTTTGCGTGAATGACTGCAAACTTAAAAAAACGTGTTTTTATTGTTCTATTATTTCAGATACGGAGATATCCACCCTCATTTTTACATGGGCCCACTTACCGAGGCCATCAAAGAAGCAAATGGAAACTCGGCAAAAGAGGTAAGAACTGTGTGTTGGTTCATGCTACAACAGCGAATATAAATATTCATCCAAGTATCCGGTGCTTGTTCGGATTTCCATCCCCATTGCAACCTCACGCATTTATTCAGAAGGCCAAAGAAACGCTAGTAAAATGTCCAGCGTACGGTCTTTTAAGGCAAACAATTCCTAATGTACCTTATGAGGGGCTAGGAACATCTCTGTCACGCATCTTCAGTTGCCTAAACTGATATAGTTGAGTTGAGTTGAGTTGAATTGAGTTGAGTTGAGTTGAATTGAGTTGAGTTGAGTTGTGCTGAGTTGTGTTGTGTTGAGTTGTGTTGAGTTGTGTTGAGTTGTGTTGTGTTGAGTTGTGTTGAGTTGAGTTGAGTTGAGTTGAGTGGTGTTGTGTTGTGTTGAGTTGAGTTGAGTTGTGTTGAGTTGAGTTGAGTTGAGTTGAGTTGAGTTGTGATCCTTGCTAGTTGTGGCAAAGAGTGACCCCAGCAGCCCTTCCATGCCGTCTGTGCCGCCGCTCTTCGACCTTAGCCTTTAGTCTGGCCTCGCAGAGCAGCTTTACCTTGAGATGCTGGGTTCTCCATGCTCGGCCGTTTGATGCCGTCTGATACCAGGATTGGGTGTCGAATATCTTCTTTCGCAGGTCGTTCCATCTTTTGTGTGACTTACCACGTGATCGTTTGTCATTTTTGAGCTCGTCAAAAAAGCAGCTGTTTCGGGGATTCTGGTGTCATCTACCCTAGATACGTGGCCTAGCCAAAAACAACAACAACAACAAAATTTATTTAGCACTCTTGATTCAATATACAAGTTTCAGGGGAAAAAATGAAGGAAAATATACAGGATTAGAGTGCTGGTCATCCATAATAACCATAGGGGCTAGTCTAGACAGATGGCCTTTGAAGAAAATATTGAGTGTTATAAAGGGTCAGCAGATATAAGAATGCTAACGGGTCCCATTGCCTCTGAGAGTTGTTTCGAGGCGAAAAATAGTTTACTTACAAGCAGTAAGTATTATCAAAACGAGCCAGTTGGACATTACCACGTGAAGTGTTAAATGTTTTTTCATTGCAGAGGCGGCCTTTGCTGATTTATCTGCATCACGACGGAAGCATATTGACCAACGTTTTTTGCAGGTACGTCATATGTGCTAAGTACTGAGGTGACCAGTCATTCGCTGTAAAGACAGGCAAGTTAAAGTAACACACAACACACGTGCCGTTTTTAAGTTGAATGTGAAGGACGTTTTTCTTATTCATGACGTAATTGTCATCCCACATTCGCAGTAAGTTTTTCTGCTAAAAACCTGTACTATGCTAGAAAAGTCGAACAATCTCGTCTTGTACTTGCTACTATGTTGTATACGCGGTTTTACCGTCAAGGAAAAATGACAATTCACTTCAGAGAGGCAGCAGTCTGTAAATACTAGTTAACAATTTAGCGTTTAGAGCAGTCTGCTCTTACGAACGGCTAACGCTCGAAATGTCATGCAGCTTTACACCAAACCTTACGACGAAAAACATGCCGTATCAACTACTCTTGATCAACGAAGCAAATCCAGCTTACTCGCCCACGCAGAAAATGTAATTTTTTTTTTAAAAAAAGTTTCCACTGTTGACTAACTAATTTATGAGATATGGATTTCCAAAAAGCTAGTTAGATATAACTGTACAGTTGTTTCAGAGATGACGTATTTTACCTGTGACCTGACGCTTTATTTCTTTTGTTTGTTACAGCCAATTACTATGTACGGACACTATTGTCAATTATATTAACGGAAACTTCGTTATATGGGCGTGGGACGTGACACATGACACAAACAAAGCGAGGTGAGTGTTATTGGAGATTTGAATCTTGTCACAGCAGCACTCCCGTGAAAACAAGAGGTATTTCGTGACTGAAGTTCTTAAAGGGCTGGCCACACGATGCAACACTGCACGCAATATTGCGCTCAGTACTAAATTGTATCGTGTGGCCACCATTGAAATTGTTGCGTGTAATATTGTCGACAATTTTGGAGAAGTAGAATCAAATTCTACTTGTGCAACGTTGCGGGCAACAATTTCATTGAATTTCAGAGGGTAGTCACACTTGATTGAACCAATTGCGCGCAATATTGCGTGCAATGTGGCATCGTGTAGCCAGTCCTTTATGCTTTCGATCCGCTGTCATTTTCAGAAGAGGTTCAAAATGTTGTACTATTGCGCGTTTGTCAAAAGCTAATTCATGAATTTCCGTTTTTCGCAAAGAGAAGGGCTGCATCAGTAACTGAAGTCATGGATTCTGACTTTTGCCTCTTAAAATTCTGCAGATTTTATGCATCGTTCTTCGTCCAACACTTTAGATCTGTCACCGATCGTTTAAAGTTTTAAAACATTCACTACCCCGGCCACAAAAAAATGAGAGGTTTTGATTTTGATGTGGTTCGTACGGGCGAGAAACATATCCTCAGCGATCGTTTGGCCGTAGGCACGAGAATGAGATAGAGAAAGGTTTGTAGATAGAAAGGAGCGAGTATGATCGACCGAATCGGCTTTATTGGTTGCCATTATGCACATAACTCTATAGTATTAGTCATAGAAATTGAAGTTATACAAGCTAACGGCTACTTTACTAATTCCCGTTCCAGGTTTCTGGATGAAGTGACCCAGCAGTTCGGTAGCGTAGCGGCAAACACAGTACGGAACTTTGGCTCCGAGCAGTATCCTTTGTTATTGGTCGTGATGAAGAACCGCTCGGCTTTAGAGGTCTGCTCGGTGATACAAGGTCAGAGTACCCTCGGTTACATCAGTAATAGTAACAGTAACAGCAGCAGGAAACCACTTGTATTTGATATATTTTTGTACATCCCCTTACATCCCCCACCCCCTCCTCCTCCTAGTCCCTTAATTTGAAAGGAAGACGAAGTAAAGGGAAGTTATGTGTTCCGAAAGTAGTTATTATACACTTTGATTTTGTTTTGTTTCATTATACGTAGGTAATTTAACGTTAGACGAGCTAATGACAGGGCTGATGAGCGCGCACGAGACATTCGCACAGGCCATGACTATCGAGATACGGGAGGAGGTGAGACTTTCTCATATACAGAAACAAACCATGGAATAGTCTATTTCCGAAATACGCTCCAATTCCCACAAATAATGACATGAAGTCGAGGCTTCGTGCGAAGTTTTCATGCATTTTCTGTATTTCCTGGCACGAAGTTTCGACTTCAAGTTATTTTTCGCCATAACTGGAGCGTAATTCGGAAATGGACTACTAACTTTAAAGCTTGTTTGCCATTATTTGTACACGTTTTGATCCATCAGAATTAAATTTTAGAACCAGTTTTAAGATAATTTATTTACATAGTAACTAGTTTAAATTAAAAATATGTATAAATATATCTACATGGTGGCTATAAAATGTTACAAATAAAAACTCCTGTTTTTCATGTTCGCCAAGGTTTGAAAATAGAATTAAAATTTTGCGAAGTCGTGACAACTTTGTTTAGTTTTGAATGCTGCTGGAGATTTTTCGTTACGTAGGCTCATTGGGAGGTTATTCCATTAAGTCGCATCGCGGTAGTTAAAGCTTCGTTTCCAATATAGTTCAGTGGTGCCAGGATACGTTACCAGCGAGCTTATATGAGATATCTCTAAAAGTATAACTTTTCAGTTGATTTCTTTCTTTTAGTTTGGGACAAAACTGTTCTCCAATATAATTTTAGTGGCAACGGTTTCGCCCATAGGAGCAGTATTCAAACTCATCAAGATTGCTTGTAGAATTTGTAGAGTAGCACTTGAACTTATTAATCCAGACGAATAACATCAACTACATCAATAACCATCAATATGTTAATCGTTACATCGTTACCAGTTACACTGCTACTCTTGAACATAAACAGAGTGAAAAGAACTTAGATTACTGCGCATGCAATCTGCAATGTACAGTGTCATGCATTCGAAGTCAAATTATGTTTTTGCTTATCACACAAGTGTGGACTAGACTAAAAAAGCTAAGTAGCTTCTTTAGTTTCGCTTTGAGGCTCGAACTTTAAAATTGGAAGTTCGCAACCATGACAAACTTTGAACAACATTAGTGCTTTCTGTATAAAATGTTAATATTTCAAGATTGGAGTTTAGAAATGGAGGAAAAATGGAAGTAGAACAAAGTTAGTAGTCGAGCATATAACTTTATTTTTCATCAATGTAATATATTTATCTCTAGGCCGAACGAAATGCCCGCGAGGAAATTAAGAGAGAACAAGAGGAAGAGTATCAGGAGTCCTTAAGGGTTGACAGGGCCAAGGTACGACTTACACCACCCTAGTGGGGTATTGCATGGTCAGGGCTGGTACTTGGACGCAGAGTTTAGAGCTCAAATCCAGTTGTACTTGAACTCGGTAGTCGTGCGTTTGACCCGAGCCTTGGGCCACGTTTGTTTGAGTTGTCAGCTGTAGTGCCTCCCGCCATGCGGTCGAGGGTTTTATAGATATATTAAAATTCAGTCTCAAACAATAGACATCAACACGAGGTTCTTGGAAATAAAACATATAAACTCTGTTGTTTGAGACTGAATTTCAATATATCGAAAGTGGCCTATTCGTTTGGGATTATTCAGTGATTTTATAGGGTGTATTCGTTTGGGATCATTCCGGAGTAACGATAGCTGGAATAAGTGGGGAAAGCATTCATTTGGGAGCTATTCTTATTCTGGACAAAAAAAAAGAATATTGGATACATGACGAAGGCCGTCAGCCAGTAAATATCGATCCTCAAACAAAGAATGTTGTATTTGATAGCTTTCTTCCCCATTGAAGTATCATTTTTTCCCTTAAAATTCTCGGTAAACTGATTTTAAAAACCTTTTGGGTCAGCTTAACTTATTAGAAGCACGTTGATTTGGTCGTGTGTGTTGGCAGCTATAAACTTCAAATCTCGTGACTTGCCAAGCCAAAATCCATAAAGTAATTTGTTATTTCCCATTGATGAACAGGCAGAAGAACGAAAGCGTCTAGAAGAGGAAAACCTGCTGGCCAGGAAGCTGCAAGAAGAACGAACTCTTCACGAAGCACAGCTGAAAGAAGTGAGTCTGACTCTCCTACTTTTACATTCGGGGGGGGGGGGGGGGGGGGGGGGG
>JANRMR010180724.1:0-11706 GCA_025434825.1 Bergia sp. 'catenularis' | reverse complement strand
GCTAAACCATATTTAGAATCAAGATTACAGACTAAGTGACAGGTTTCATTCAGGTCAGGCTGTAGGTCAGTGGTCACAGGTATGTTCATAAATATCAAGAAGTGTTTAGAGGTGTCTAGTCGTGTCTTGATGTGCTTTGACATGTTTTGATTTATGTTCTTTCCTTTTCTCTTTACTACATTACAGGGCCAACATGAGAGAGACTCTTGTTACAAACCAATTATTGAAGAAATCAAATTTCTTTTTCCACCAGAAAAATGGTAATAGCATGTTTTCCCTCTTAAAGAAACTTAAAAGCCATTAGTTAGAAACTGTTGCCTACAGGATAAAGTTGCTTTTATTTAGACTTCAAAATAGTGTCTGTTCAAAGCTAGGTTTGGTGTAATTCTGCATTACACTTATACATGTACATGTACATACAGTCCAATGTAATATCGTAAATCCTGTAATGTGTTAAATACTGTCTAACAGTGTGATGTGACTTTATCTAACCTGATATAATATGATAAAACTGTTATGAACGTACTGGAATGCAATGGAAACACATGCTGTCATGTAACTGGTGAGTATAATTATAAATTTACTTTAATACTGATCATTAGTAATGAATAGCAACAATAAATATTTATTAATAATAATTATAATAATATGAAATGCTTTTTATTACAGAACTGAATCTTTCCCTGAACAAACAGAAAGACTCAATGCACTCAAAGCTATTTCAACTATTTTAACTTTTTATTCCATACATGTATTTCCATTCATCTTGTTACGCTTCACTCATGCTTTTTATCCCTTTATCTGTGACATAAATTGTGCATCCCTAGTGCATTTGAATAATTAACCTTTGTCTCTTAATAGATATCAAAACATTGATTTCTTGGCAGTAACTTTTATAGTTAAAATTTTTAAAACCAAGTTTTTTAAAATTAAATATTAACAACACTAAACATGTAATAAGCATTAAGAGGGTAGCATGTTCATTTAAAACAAACTGGTAGCTAATCATCTTGTAGCCCATAAAATATAATAAAATAAAACTATTGCTTTTAAATACAGGTCTTTTATTGTTAATTTACATGTACTGTATCAATATTATGTAATCATTTATAAATAGTAAAGCAAATTGAATAAATTAAAGAAAACTATTTAACTTCAATAAATACTAAAAATATGAAGATATCTATCCAATCATATATATATATAAATACATTTAGTCCCCTTCCCTTCTTTCCAGTTTCCCATCTTTTCCTTCCTTTTTTCTCATTTTCTCTCCCTCCCTTCCCCCTCTCCTTTTCTTTTTGTTCAGCAAAATAGTAAAGTATTTCGTGAGCTTTGGCCAGGTAACAATTGAAAACACAGTCAAAGAAGCACATTTTGTAAGACAAGCAGGATAAATGCATGTTCGAATAAAGTGGTGGCCTTGACCATAACAGTTTTAAAGGATTGACTAAGTGAAAAGTTTTAGTGGGAAAGCATTTGAAAGTTTTTAAGAAGTAATAATATAATTAATATTCCGTGATGAAAGGGATTATATGCACATTTTAAATATTTTTGAATCAATGAGAATTTAAAATAAGTTCAACTAACTTTCTTTAATTTGAATATGCTTCTTCTGAAAGCTTTAGTTTCCTCATCAAGTGAATT
Source organism: Bergia sp. 'catenularis' (assembly GCA_025434825.1). Lineage (NCBI taxonomy): Eukaryota > Metazoa > Cnidaria > Anthozoa > Zoantharia > Parazoanthidae > Bergia > Bergia sp. 'catenularis'. The sequence continues at coordinate 10,059 of JANRMR010180724.1, read as the reverse complement.
CCAGATTTTTGCAGCTTGAAATCTAAAATCAAATTTTTCATAATTGGTTCTCACTCAAGGTAAAGAATATGAGGAGGCTAGCCTCGTGTTGTAATTATGCTTTTTACTTACATGAATGAAGAAGTTATCAAATGGCTGCAGCATAGTAATTTGCTAAAAGTGAAATCATGCATGCGAATAGCATTATGAAGAAAGATAAGGTCAGATATTTTGATCATTCCAAGGGTACTGAATAAAGGATTTGTGTGTTCTTTGAAAGTTAAAAACGTTAATATACGAATTATTCTCTTTTGAAGCAGGAATATTGGGTTCAAGGTAGCCCCAAGCGACAGTTCTATTCGTTATATAAGGGTACATTGTATATCAAAGAAAAATATAGAATGGCACGTATGTTTTGATTAACATAATTTCGAATTTTAGAAAGTAATCCTATACTCCTTTTTATTTTTTTGGTAATGTGAGTAATTTGTGGTTTCCAGTTTAAGTTGGAGTCAGTCATAATTCCGAGGTATTTTATACCCTTTTCCGAAGCGAGTTTCTTATCACTGATTGAAAGTCTAACTGTGTAGTTAAGTTTTCTTTGAGGAGTATGAAAAATAACAAAATTTGACTTATCAATGTTTAGCGATAGTTTGTTATTGCACAGCCAACTGTAAATATTTTCAAGTTCAATGTTACTATGACACAACGTCGATGCAGTCGTAAATGTTTGATCAGGTAATCTGGAACGGGTGGAGACACAACATTTTAGTCAAGCTTGGACGTTTGATCATGTAATTTGGAAAGGGTTAAGAAATAACGTCATTTTGATCATGCTAAGACGTTTGATGAGGTACAATTTGGAACAGGTTCAGGCATAACGTCATTATAGTCAGCGCCATCTTAGACGTTTGATCAGGTAATTTAGAATGGGTCGAGAGAAAACATCATTTCAGTTAAGCTTGGACGTTTGATCGGGTAATTTGGAACACATTTGGACAAAATTTCTTTGTAGCCAATCTTAGATGTTTGATTAGGTAACTTGGAATAGTCTGAGATACAGCATCTTTGTCGTCAAGCTAAAGTCATTTGAAAGAGATTGAGACACAGGGTCATTGCAGTCATGTTTAGACATTTTCTCAGATAATTTAGAACTGGTTGAGACACAACATTGTGATCAAGCTCAAAGATTTGATCTGGTAATTTGGAATGGATTGAGATATGACGTCGTCGTAGTCAACGCAATCTTAGACGTAATTTGGAATGGGTTAAGAAACAACGTCATTGTAGTCACGCTTAGACGTTTAATCAGGTCATTTGGAATAGCTCGAGACAACGTAACTGTAGCCAATACAGTCGTAGATGTTTGATCAGGTAATTTGGAAGAAGTTGAGACAAAATGTCTTTGTAGTCAATCGTAGATGTTTTTTTGGAATGCTCTGAGACAACATTGTATTCAAGCTAAGTTCATTTGGAAGAGGTCTTTGTAGTCATTCTTAGACATTTGATCAGATAATTCAGAAAGGGTTGAGACACATGGCTCAAAGGTTTGATCTGGTAATTTGGAACGGATTGAGACAAGACATCACTCCTATCAAGCTTAGACGTTTGATCAGGTAATTTAGAACTTGTTGAGACTTGACATCATTGTAATCAAGCTTAGTAAGGTGGAACCATTTAGAATTTGTTTGGGACAGAAAAATGTGCTAAAGGTTTCAGTTTTCTATAAAAAGCCAAGATGAGCACTGTAGCAACAAGATACTTTTGGTTATACCGTTTGCCCACCTTAAATGCTGATTAGCTAAGTACCAAACAGGACAATTATTACACAATCCACACTGTACCTTCCAAATAGACTATAGCAACATTTATTTGTTGGTTTAATTTTACCCCGCACAGCTCAGTGGCAGACATATCTATTCTAGTTCCTGGAGCTGGCCTCGCAAGACTTATGCATGAAATTGCTAAGCTGGGTATGTGGCTACCAAATACGCTGAATCTTAGCAGATAGCTTATAACCCCTAAGCTTATACTCATTCTTAAGTTGTTGTTTGACACAAGACAAACATGCAGATGATAATCTGAATGCAAAAACAACAATTATCAAGCGATCAAACAGCGTATTAAATTTGAAAAAACTTGCTCAAAAAGCAGGGAGCCATGGTGTGCTCAGACAGAAGCTGTCTGATGGACTTATAAAGCTGGGGAAGTATGGTTCACATTTCACGATAAGGCTGTTAAGTTGATTATTTTAAAAATAACAAAATAGTTATCATTTATCTATCTATCTACCTACATGTATGTATGTATGTATCTATCTATCTATATCTGTCTGTCTGCCTATCTGTCTGTCTGTCTGTCTATCTGTCTGAGTCCATCATTTCATTTATCTATTTATTTGCTTATTTAGTGTAAAGTATTATAATAACGTATGACTCAAACATCTTCCTCATATATACTGTAGTGGTATGTGTTGTTGAACACTGAAAAGCCATTTTGGGATGTTGCCTGTCAAGTTTTGAAAGGCTGCACCACAGGTAGCCCAAGCTAGAGTTGCGAATTGTTAACAGTGAGTGTTATTGAGTATATGACCAGCTGCAAATTTAAGACTTTATATGGGAAATTACAGCGATCGCGACATTGGCCATAAATTTCATTAAATTCGCTCTTAATCTTACCTAATTTGTAGAGTGTGTCATTTTATGTTCTTCACTTGAGTTAGAACCAGTTTTAAGCCATTTCGGGGCGATTTCTCTTCCTCGAAGTGTTTCCCCTATAATCGAAAAATTTGAAAAACCGTTGGTGATCGGCAATCTCGTAGCACGCATCGTTTCTGGACGAGAAGTGATCGAGTCGTTGATGAAATCATGCCTTTTAGTCGAAAGGATAACAGGTTACAGACTAGTTTGGTCAAGAAATGGTTAGGTGACGATCGACAGTTGTGCTGGTGGAATTTAGCGGCGTTTGGAGTTTTGGTTCAGAATTTATGGCCGATTCTTGAAGGGGATATGAACTGGCTCATGCATCAAAGCGGCCTACCTTTACTTCGATTATAGGGGAAACACTTCGAGGAAGAGAAATCGCCCCGAAATGGCTTAAAACTGGTTCTAACTCAAGTGAAGAACATAAAATGACACACTCTACAAATTAGGTAAGATTAAGAGCGAATTTAATGAAATTTATGGCCAATGTCGCGATCGCTGTAATTTCCCATATAAAGTCTTAAATTTGCAGCTCGTCGTATACTCAATAACACTCACTGTTAACAATTTGCAACTCTAGCTTGGGCTACCTGTGGATATATATTTAACGAACAGTGCAATGGCCGAGTGGTTAGCATATCTGACTCGTAACCTAGAGGTCGTGCGTTCAAACCCTGGCCTAACTACTGTGTTGTGTGGTTGAACAAGGCACTTCACTCGTCATTCTCCAGTCGACTCAGTTTCTGCTGGGAAATACCAAACACAAAACTTTCATCCGCTTAACACTACGGAATCCAGGGAAAAGCGCTGGCCTTATAAGCAAATTGGTACGGGAAAGGCTTTAGCTTTTAGCCTTCAAGTCAGCTATTTTGAAACTCGAAAGGCCAATCACGTTAGGATGCCGAAACTTTAATTTGTTACAACTTGTATTCAAAGCTAGATATGGTACTAACTGGCCCTGTTATATTAAAATTAAATCTTACAATCCCTCGAGAACGCACCGTTCGTCAAACTATTTCAACCTCACTGTAAAAAGGTTCCAAGAAACTGCCTTCTTTTTATTTACAAACTTATCTAAAAATCTCAAAACTGTCTAACAAAAGCTTGTCTGAAATAAACTAACATTAAAGAAGTTTAATTAATTGCGTTCTTTCTATTAGCTGTCAATTTAATTAACGTCTTCAATAATTAACTCGCTGTTTCGAATTCTGGCGAAGAAGCTAAATGTAATTGTACTCACGTAGTAGTTGATTACTCCAAATATGGTCTACAATTGGCCTAACGTTTGATGAAGCGCGACGAAACCATTTTTTCCAACTGATGTTCAGTTACTCGTTGATTTGTCTTTTATTTCATCAACATTACAGTTGTCTGTACAGTTTTAGTTTGTATTTTTCCCTTGGTGTTCCTGGTATTGGAAACTTTAAGCGGTATTGCTAAGAAACTTGACTGTTTGCTCTCAAATTTGTTTCTGCGTATAACGTCATAATGACGTCAGGAATATAAAAATTATTATTTTCTTAGTGTCTTTTAGGGCATTTGATGCAAATTCTGCGTTTTAACACCACATCAGAGAAGTCTAGTTACAACAACTAACGCAAAAATAGGCACAATCTGAAAAAAAAAGATGTTTGAACTGATATATATGGGTTGGCGGGGAATTAGGTCTTGGTAGTCACGTGTATTTGTTTTACACTAAATATATATTTCTGTTGCGTTTTTTTCTTAATAAAGGTAGATAAAAAAATTCACACAAACAAAAACTTCATATGAAAAGTCAAAATACTGATCATAACATCGTTATGACGCTATCCCTCTACCATCGAGGTGTTTTCCGGAGGACAATGAAGTCATAAATCACCATAAAGGATAAAAATTATTTTTTATTTTGCATAGAAATGGTTAACATCATTATATGCACATGCACATTTTAACTTTAAAAACTAAATAAAACCGCAAGAAATGGCAATTTGGTAAAAATTGTCAATCAAAACGTGGTTGCAACAGTCGGGTCTATGAAAAAGTAAACCAAATCACTGCTTTTCCTGAGAAATTTGAGGGAAACTCCAAAACTTCGAGCGTTGTGCCTCTCCTTCCAGTCTGAGGAGGGTTAAAATTTTAATTTATGGATGTTAGTCATAAGGGGTCGTTCACAATTTTCGACATTTTCTCAAGTGTGAAAAACGTGCGCTTTTAAAGAACCCCCTTCCCCCTCCTGAAAGTGTACATAAAAAATGATAACATTTAAATTTGGTTTGGAGAGCACGGTAACCGGTGTGATCGAAAGTTCCGATCTCATTGCCCCTTAACAAATAAGTACAAGAAGAAACTTCGAAGCCCTGTTTTATTAAATCTCAATTTACTCCAGTTTGACCACTCTGTGTAGTTCGCCACTAGCATCTTGGGAGTTAAGTTGCTTTTGGACGGCCCCGTCCTTCGCTCTCCTCGTGCTTTGGGAATTGGTTTCTTGTCTGCCAGATGTTACTGCACACAGGACAATTGTGTTGCTGTGCCCAACTTCTAGTTGTAGCTTTCGTTCAGCAAATACGAACGCATTTACGAAACGTTGGTAGTCATTCGTTGGATTTTTGTGCACTGTCTAGTTTCTCTTTGAAAGAAAAAAGGCTAATTGTTGACGCTCATCCGCATTGTTTCAGTCTTCTCGCATCGCCATTGTTATTGAAAGGACGTGGGAGAGAAAAGTGAACATCCAGTCGGCATACATACGTAATGCGGAGCGTGACTAACTCGGCCTATTCCATTTTTATGTTCCCAGTCAGTGATGCCATCAACGTGCAATGAATGCGTAAAAACCAAGACCAAAAATACACTGGCTCATTATTTAAAGGAAAATGCGGAAAACCAAGCTTTACTAATAAAAAAACAATAGTAGTCATGCTTATTTTCAAGCCAAAGAAAGGAAACATTATCGACATTTTTAATGTGAACGAAAGTGTACGTTTTGTACACTTGAGAAAATGTCGAAATTGTGAACGACCCCTAGTTAAAAATTAAAGTGAAATAGTGCGTCAGTGCAACCAAAAAGGATTATTTGGTTGTATAGTTTATATTTTCCCTTATTTTTAGAGTGCCCCTCGTCCACGTTTAAAGCGGGGATTGGTAACAATCACTGCAGCAACTGCTCTGTCAATAACTCGCCTAATGTGAACAGAACTGGTTGTAAATGCAACAAAAAAATTTTTAGCAAGCATGGGGAAATCAACTGTACAGATAGGAACAGCTTTGTATTATTTTGATAACTAATCTTATTACCGCATACATATGCATTTCAGTTTAGTTTCATAAGGAGAAACTGTATCTTTTAAATAGTTACATTATAGCCACTACTACTGTCGTTAGTTGCTGTAGACTAAAACTTGTGACATCCATTTAAAATTACTGGGTGCCTGACAGTGACATTTTGTTACTATAATTACTCCAGATAGCGGGGACAATGCATTACGCCCGAGTGCGTATGTTCTTGAGTTGAATCAAGATATTTATTCCCAATCGCCCCAGGAAAATAAAACAGTTTTCTTCGCAATCATTTATATTTCCTAGGGCGGGTGGGTCCAGTTGACTTTTCACTGGTTTATCCAGTCTAAAACTTGAAGCTTTGAAGCAATCAAAATGAATCTTGCAGTAACGTTAACTGTAGCCAATTTATAAACACAACTTTTGACGTTAATTGACGACGTTTAACATTTACATAATATGCTAAGTCAACTAAGCAAAATGAAGTTTAAATAAAAAAACGGAATTTTTTTACAAAAATTATTGTTTTAACATTTTTTCTTTTTCGTTATTTTCTTGATAGTTTTTTATTTAAGGATTTAAATAAATGTTTTCACTTGATTAAAAGAATTGCTGCAATTGTGCATAAAAAACTTTTAACGTTTTCGAAAAATCAAAGATGGCGGCAGAGATGGTGTATTTCTTTTGTAAAGCAACCGTTGCCATAACAACGTTTATTAATTGAAACTTGATTTTTTATTGTAGAAAGTAAATAGCTAACATGCCAAAGCTCAAATCTTTATGTGTGCAACCATATGAGAAATTGTGGGGGAAGGGTGTCTAACTGACTTCTTCCGCCTTGTCTTAAATTGTTATTATGAAAAATACGTTGGACGGACGATTTTAAACTCGGGGATGAAATGGCTGCTGAGGCAGTCAATCATATACTTGTGTAGAAAATACCATTCACCATTCGCGCGGCATTGGCGATCCAGGAGAGTATTGGTAGACTGACAGAAAGAGTGAACAACATGACAGAGATGCAAAGACCACAATGAAAAACACAGGTTGAAAATCCGAAATTGCAGAGATTGGCAAAGAACTGAGCAAGAAAAGGAAGGAAATGCGGTCGCCGCGACAACAGGGAGACAAATTAAAAGAGCAACAATCTGATGTCTCCAAAGGCATTTGCTGGTACCACGAACAATTTGGCCGTCAACGAATGTAGCCCACCCGACTGGCACTTTTAGACAAGAATTTTTGAACAGGACTTTTTGATGGACACAGATGCAGAAATAGGTGTTTTTCCTGTAAGGTGCACATAGGTTTTAGAGAAGGGTAATAAAACGAGCTGCAAATAACTCATTCATAACCACTTATGGTCGGGAACAATTGATTCTGGATTTTGGGCTCCCTCTTCCCCTGATATGACGATTCTTAGTAGCCGATGTTATCTAACCGATCATCTGAGTTGATTTCTCGCTACGACAGACGTGATCGATGGATCTTGACGAGAAACGTCTGATCGACACAAGGAACAATACATGTGTTTCACTTAAAACATCGACAGACCCTTCGGCTCCACTAAACCAAATATTTACACAATCGGTAAGTGCTTACCCATTTACCCAGGTTTAGCAGAATTTCCATCGTACTTATGAGTGAATGTAATTCATAAGTCTGTCGTAATCAATGAATACGACGATGATAATCCAAACACCTGAAATTCTATCTCTTTAAAATGCAATTCTGCTCGCAGCCTTGACCGCTCCCAAGCTTGCTGTTTTTTAACTTCATCGTGTAATAAGTTGTGTTACTTTTCAAGAACACCTTGACTTGTAGTGCTTTCAGTATTATACATATGAAGTTTCTTTTTTACCTTTTTTTTCTCCATTGGGACCACTATAGCTAGCAAAAGCTGTTGCGTCTCCCCTGCCAGTTCGTTATATCGGTTTAATTAATATTTTTTTATGTTTATTGTATATGTTCTGGCAGAGCTAGAAATTGTATCAACGACAACCCTGAACAACATGGCTTATTATTAGCTCTCCAGCATGGACAGTCATCCGACCCTCTGCGAACACAAGAGTATCGATATCTTTTCTCAACATGATAATGTAGGAAAAGGCGATTAGCACTCATGCGGCGATTACAGACGATTAAAACCCCTCACGACTTCTTACTGGTGTTCATTCAATATATTCAAAATTTTGTATATCACTTGGCTAGTAAGACTTGGCCGTGGTTTTACACCAGATTGCTGTGAATGAGGAAGACGTTGCCAAAAATGTGATCATCACACCATTTGGTCTCCTTGTGTTTTGACGCACGCCCTTCGATTTGTGAAATGCTGCACACATTTTTCAACGTTACATAGACAATATTTGTCGAGACTTTGACCTTATTTTTATCCACTTTGAAGACGACCCTCCATCAATCTTTCGGCGACTGTCAGGCAATGTGCTTGTCAACTTGTCAATCAATTAACAGAAGTTATGGTGATCGTGAATGCGATTGAACAGATAAACTTATAAAACCTTTTGAACACCAGGGCTGGATCCAGACTAGTTCACCTAGTTTCCAGAAACTACTCACTATTTTGTGGCGCTTTTTTAAAATATCCCCAACACTTCACATTTCAATTTGTTTCGTCCTTTTATGGTCGTAGGTTGCGTTTTTTTGTCCTTTTGAACCAATTTTTACCTTCCCTACCCTCCCCCGTCAGGTTTATTAAACTGATTCACCAGTGATTCACGAGAAAAGCCCGCGCTTTGTTGTATTGTTTGCAGTGAACTAGTCAAAACGCAATCTAATTGGTCGGGTGATTTTCGATGATTTGGAAACCACTCAACTGAACTGCCTTCCCATTGGCTACGAAGATTTAGGAAACCACCCACAAACTACTCACGAATGTAAACAACATGTAACCTTCGATCTTACGTGAAAGATGTTCGGCATATAGTAGACTCTACTGGTTCTAGTTAGAATACAATTTATGGACCGGTGAAAGTATGTTTTAAAGTGTAGAAAGTAGCTCTAAAATGATAAAAGAACAAACAAGAAGTGTGTGTGAAGGAATTTGGCTTAGAAAGCTGGCTAAATTGTTCACACCTATCGTAATGAATTTTAGGTTAAGGGCTGTAAAGCCATACTCTAATTTTGTCACGAGACTAAACATGAATCTTCTGCCATTCATTTCAATTTTTTTAATGTTTAAGCGCGCAGTTTCGGGCACAGTTTAATGTATTGTCAGATATCAGTAAGGGAAACGAGATAGCAGTATTTTAGAAACTATTATTTATGCCCGCAACTACAAAGCCGACTTGCTTTTCAATTGTTTGACCACAGGATAAATTCGATTCTATTTATAATTTTCGATTCAAGTTTTAATCATGGCAAAAGCTCACTGTCTAGGATTCTGACTGTCCCACCGAATTCTTGTTCAATGACTTCAACAACAAAAGTATGACTGCCATGTAGATACTTTAGCGATGCAGAGAGACTACAGAACTACAAAGAGTGGTCAAACTGGAGTAAATTGAGATTTAATAAAACAGGGCTTCGAAGTTTCTTCTTGTACTTATTTGTTAAGGGGCAATGAGATCAGGAACTGAACTGTTTGCTTTCGCAACAAAGCACGCTTCACAAGCACAGGAAATTGTGTTGGCGTAGAGCTGTGTTTAATAGCCAGTGATATATCAAGTTTATTAAAACGGTATAAATAGAGCGACGTTTTCCAGTAAAACATTTGGTTGTAAACCAGGATACATGTTGCTAAACTACCCTTTTTGGAAATATTTCAAGATTAATCTTATTGTTGTGACGATGTGTGGGGCGTTATGCTGGTTTAAAATACAAAAGAATAAAAGCAGTTTGTCATTGCATTAAAACAGTTCCTTGCAAGTGTTGTACCACACACTATAGGCAGTGAGGCTTGGTTCTGAACTTAACTAAGAACACAAATAAATAAAGTTGTAGAGTAAAATATTGAAAAATGTTGATCGATTTCATTTTGAGATATTGAGGTGCCGGTTACATGAATCCCTTCTCAAATTGCACCAGAACGGATTTTGGAGCATCCAGATTTCAAAATTTCTCCGGGGGAGCATGCCCCCGGACCCTCCTAGAAATTCGGGGCCTTCGG